>VMDR010000816.1:0-63460 GCA_007922815.1 Macrotus californicus
CTACTGCCTTCCCCCTACCTTCATCCTCTTAGCCAATCTTCCTGACATCTTGAGGTGGTGGGGCCCGCAGGAAGAAACTGAGGCCAAGAGAAAGGGTGTGCCTTTGGGCCCCCGGCCTCCACTGAGAAACTAGTAGTAAGGAGTCTGGTAACGTGGTGACCAAGAGCCTGGGCTCTGTGCTCTGTCCGCAGACAGACCTGGGCTTGAGTCAGAGATGCCTCCGCTGGTTCTGGGACCCTAGCAAGTTCCTTAACTCACAGTCCAGGAAGTTTTTTAGAAGCAATCAAGCTGAGACCTGGAGGATAGGGCACCGGCTAAAGGAAGATGAGGGAAGGAGAGAGACAAGTGCTATATTCCAGGAAGAGGGATCTGCGGATGTGGTGGGCCAGCCCTGAGTGGACAAGGGCTTGGCCAGCTAGAGTGAGGGGACAGAGGACCCTGCAAAGGGGACTGAAGCAGTTTCCCTTTTCTCCCCATCTCCTACACCCTTATTCCAGCACCCCCACTTTCTGAATCTGGTCCCCATTAAGGAAGGGGAGGGGTGCAAAAAGATAAAAGATCTGAAGCAGCACCTACTCCAGGTAGACCTCCCCACCAAGGACTGTCCCTGAGGAGCATGTCATTCCTTCCCATTCAGAAATAGGATGCCCAGTATCCATCTTGTAACAGGAGCTGGGGATTTGACAGCCAGTAAAGCAGAAGGTCCCTGCCTTCCAGAGCTCACAGTCCTGGGGTGGAGGGTGGGGATTTGTTGGTCAAACTAACCTTATAAATACATAGACACCAACTCACGAGTGCTC
The DNA here is from genome assembly GCA_007922815.1 of Macrotus californicus. Classification (NCBI taxonomy): domain Eukaryota; kingdom Metazoa; phylum Chordata; class Mammalia; order Chiroptera; family Phyllostomidae; genus Macrotus; species Macrotus californicus. The sequence continues at coordinate 801 of VMDR010000816.1, forward strand.
TGAGAGGGTGCAGAGGGACCTGACCTGGTCTGGGGCTCAGAGGAGGTGTCTCTGGGGAAGTGACACTTTTTTTCTGAGAACTATAAGGTGAGTGGGAGTTAATTAGAGTATGGGTTGGTGACGTAGGGAGGGAGCTGGGAAAGAGGACCAGCATTCCAGAAACAGCATGTGCAAAGGACCTGAGGCTGGAAGGGTGCCTGGTCCTCAAAGAAGCTGGAAGGAGGCCAGGGTAGCTGGAGCACAGAGGAGGGAGGTGTGGTGGGCGTGGAGCCTGGAGGCATGTCCCACAGAGTCTGGTGGTTATAATATTAAAACAACTTGTCTGGATGGTCAGAGGCCAGAGGAGTGATGGCAGCTTGGAGCAGAGGAGTGGCCATGGTGAAGTGGATAGACTGAGACATGTGGGTTCACCTTTGATGGGTGGAATGTAGGACTGGGGCCATGACACCTCCCATTTATCAGTCCCCAGAATGCTTTCCCAGCTACTTTGTTAGGCTGCTATCCCTAGCTTTGTTTTGTAGCTGAAGTAATAAGAAAACCTGTGTGACCTTGAGGTCACATAGCCAGAAAAGGGCTAGGGACAGTACCAATGGCAAATGTGACTCTTTCTCCATATCAGCCTTTTTGATGCGGGGACAGTGATCTTTCTCACTAGCCTACTATCCCCCACCCCTCAGTGCTTCTGTGAGTTAGCCCAGCACAGAGTGAGAGTGGGGTGGGGGGAGGGGCCAAGGTGGCGTGTGTGTGTGTGTGTGTGTGTGTGTGTGTGTGTGTGTGTGTGTGACACTTATCCCAAGAGGCTGCTTGGCTCTTTTTTTTTTTTTAGATTTTATTTTTTTATTTTTAGAGAGAGGAGAAGGGAAGGAGAAAGAGAGAGAGAGAAAGTGTGGTTGCCTCTCACGCACCCCCAACCGGGGACCTGGCCCGCAACCCAGGCATGTGCCCTGACTAGGAATTGAACCGGTGACTCTTTGGTTTGCAGGCCTGCACATTGAGCCACACCAGCCAGGTCTGCTCTGCTCTTAAATGAGGTAATACATGTGCAGTGTGCCTGCAGATGGAAAGGGCTCAACAAATATTAGCATGGGGCTAGGCAAACTGGGGAGGGGTAGGGTCTAGGGCCGAAGGCAGTGCCATCTGTCCTCTTCAGACCACAGAGCCCAGCCCAGAAACCATCTCAGTGCCCTCCTGGGCAGGAGCCAGGGGAGGTTGTTTGTCCCTGTAGAGCCACCATTCCCTCCACCCTTTCAGCTGCCCCTGAGGCATCATGGGCTGGATTAGGGAGAGGTTCAGCTCCTAGGTGGGGTGAAGGGATGACCTGGGCAGGTTGGGCAGGGCCTGGGTGAGGGGGCGGGTGGTTTCAGGGGTGGGGCTGAGAGCCTCGCTGCACAGGGAACCCCATGTGCCCTGGGGAAGACTTCCGGAATCTGCTGAGGCCTGCCCTGGGAGGAGATGTGGTCTCAGCTTGACTAGGACTGAGCTCTTCCTTGGAAAAAAAAAAAAAAACACACAAAAAACCAGGGGGTGCACCTGTTGTTTTTGCCTAGGTGGTCAGACAACAGGGAGCACTTCATAGAGAGAGCCACTCCCAGAGTTCTCCCCCATCCCCCCGCCCCGTCTCCTCTGAAATGAGCTTCCCAGTGCAGAGTCAAAGAATGGATGTGATGACTTTGGAGAGGAGTCATTGTGGGCACTCTTTGCCCCCAGGAGTGACTGCCCTTAACATGAGGTAAGAGGCTCTAGCCTCTCTCCAGTACTCCTACACCCAAGGGCGGACCTTCCTAAGGCTCCATAGTCACTCTGTCCTTCTGCAAGGGACCCTGCTCCCCTGTAGGAGATGAGGAGGGGTAACCCTGGAGCGTGACTGGGGCTGGAGGGGCCTGGAGAATGCGGTGGGGAGAGGCAGGATGGAAGGAATGAGGGCACCCTGCCCACTCTGGGCCATGAGAGCGATAAGTGTGCTAGATCTTGGCCAGCAGGGGGCTCTCCTGCACATGGGACCTGCTGCATCTCTGACAAGACTGTGCATCCTTCAGTGTTTAGGCATGTTTTTCTTGGAGTGTGTGCACGGGAGAGCATGTGAGAATAGAAACTTGCCTCTGTGCGCACACCCTTGTATGTGTGTATGTTATGGGTGTTTTGTAGGCTTGGGATAGACATGTGTGCTGTGCGGGGTTGGCCCTCAGGAGGCAGGAACCTGACACTAAGCCCAGCTTTAGCTGGAAACCTCTTCCGAAGTCCTGACACCGTGGAATATGGCATCCCCCGAGTTTGTGCTTCTATCAGTTCAGCCTCTGATAGATGGCAGGTCCTCATCAATGCCAAGGACCTGCTGTATCAAGGTTCAGATTCTCCAGCAGCCTGAAAGCTCACCCTGTGCAGGGAGTACTGGGACCCCCAAAGATGGCAATAGGGGGTCTGAGAAGGCACAGTGGAGAGAGGTGGGAGGGAAAGGTCCTCCAGGCAGGAGGTGCCCAGCTGTCCTGGACAATCTCTGTGGGCGGGCCTGCCTCCGGGCCCCCTTGGGAGACCTACCTGTTCATTTGTTTCATCTTCTTTCAACATTTTTTTCCATCTGAATTCTGATCTTGCTATTTTTTTTTATTGCAGTAAAATATACATCACATAAAATGTACTGTTTAAATCTTCACCTGGGGACACTTTTTCATTAATTTTAGAGAGAGAGGAAGGGAGAGAGAGAAACATTGATGCAAGAGAGAGGTATCAATTGGTTGCCTCCTGTATGCGCCTGGACCAGGGATTGAACCCGCAACCTTTCGGTTACGGGATGATGCTCCAACCAAGTGAGCCTCGCTGGCCAGGGCAAAATGTGCTGTTTTCAAGCGCACAGTTCAGCGGCACTGAATCTATTCCCAGAGTGGTGCCACCACCCCCACCACCCATCTCCAGAACGTTTTCCTCTTCCCAAGCTGAAACTCTATACCCATCAAACAGTAGCTTACATTCCCCAGTGCCCCAGCCCTTGGCAGCCACGGTTCTATTTTTTTATCTCCATGAATCTAGTTGTCTCACTTAAGTAGAATTGTACACTATTTGTCCTTTCGTGTCAGGCTTAGTTCACTTAGCACAATGTCCTCAAGTTTCATCTATGCCGTAGTGTGTGTCAGAATTCCCTTCCTTTTTAAGACTGAATAAAATTCCACTGTGTGTGTGTACCACCTTTTGTTTACCCGCCCATCTGTTGATGGACATTTGGGCACTTTCCACCTTCCGGCTTGCGGATAATGCTGCTACAAACACGGACGTACATGTGTCTTTTTGAGTGCCTGCTTTCACGTCTTCTGGGTGCAGAGCCAGCAGTGGAATTGCCGTGTTTAATTTTGTGAGGACCCACCATGCTGTTTTTCATAGCAAGGGCATTGTTTTTGCATTCCCACCAACAATGCACAAGGGATCCGATTTCTCCACGTTCTCGCCATTCACAAATAACTGTTGAGAGCTTACTAGGTACCAAGCACTCCAGGGGCACAAATCCATTTTGGAAACTTCAGTAGCTGTTGTCCTTGGGAAGCGCTCAGTCAGATGGAGGAGACTCAGGTCATGCCCTTGAACAGTCTCCGATCTGAGGGGAAAGACACAGGCCCTCACCTCTGGGAGACCCTGGATTGAAATGGGGCAAAAACAAACACAAACGAAAAATGAACCCTGCTGTCAGAGAGCTCCCACTCTGATGGAGGAGGCACAGGCCCTTCCTTCTGGGGAGTCCTAGACAAGCCCAGAGACCAGAGGGGGTACATGGAAGGCAAGCATTGAGACATCAAGGGGCTGCTGAGTGGAGTAAATCAGGGGGTTGGAGAGGGCTTGTGGTGGGCCCCGTCCCACACTGGCCTACGGTTGCCTAGGCGATGGCCGTGCTGTTTACTCTGCGGCTGGCTCCAGACTCACCCTTTTCTGCAAGTGCTCATTTCCCACCGTGAGGAAAGATGCTCATCTGCAGCCTCCCCTCGCTGAGGAGGGGATGGCTCTCCTGCCGGGAAAGGTCCTGCCAGCCTGGCACTTTTGCAGGTTCCTTGCCTGCTGGGAGGAGGCCCCATCCCGGCGTCTCACGTCTCCTACCCCTTCCCCACTCCCAAAGAACCTACAAGACGAGGCTCGGGGCCTGTCCAAGTCCTGCTATGGAAGGGGGGCTCCTGAAGATTCCTCCCTGCCTGGGGGAGGTTGGGGTGTGCAGGAGCCTGTAGGGGGCTGGCAGAGGGAGGCGATGACTCCCACGTGGGTGGGTTTGTCTGGCTCTGTGTGGACCTCCCTAAGTGTCTACATGTGTCGCTGACTTTGTGTGCCTGTGGTGGAGGTGTTTGCACGTTGCATTGTGACTGTGGCTGGGCAAGGGAAAGTGTGAGAATCCAAAAGACAATCACAACAGCTTGCATTGACCTTGAGGGCGTGATGTGATGTGAGATGAGTCAGACCGAAAAAGACAAATACTGTGTGATCGCACTTCTCTGTGGAGTCCTCACAAACAGACAGACAGACAGACAACCCAAACCCAAACCCCACCACGCCCATGGAGGACAGATTGGTTGTTGCCAGAGGTGAGGAAGGGGGGTTGAGGTGGGTAAGGGGGTGAATGGGGGTCAGGTGGGCGGTGTTGGGGTCATGGCCACATGTCAAAAGGTCCAAACTTCCAGTTCTAAAAGAAGTCGCGGGGACGTAATGTACGGCGTGGTGACTGTAGTTAATAATACAGTATTGCATGTTTGAAATTGCTAAGAGGGTAGATCTTAGACGTTTTCATCACAACAACAACACAATTCTGTAACTCTGGCTGATGAGGGACGCTAACTAGATCACCATGGTGCTCATTTCACAGTGCGCGCATCTCCAATCATTCTGTGGTGCATCTGAAACTAACATGATGTTGTATGTTAATTACACCTCAATAAAAGATTTTGTTTTGAAGGGAAAGAAAAAAGAACAACAGGAAAAAAAGCCTTGCATTTATTGAATCCTTACTATGTGCCTAGGGCCTGTGCTAAGGACTTTCTTTAATTTACTTAGTTCTCCTGACAACCAATGAGGCAGAAGTTAGTGCCATTCTCATTTTACTGGTGAGGAACCACGGCCCAAAGAGATTAAATGGCTAGGCTAGGTCTCATGGCCAGAAAGTGGTAGGGACTCCAGAGCCTGTGAGCTCACCCCTGGGCCGTGCTGCCACTGAAGAATGAGGGCTTTCTGTGCTACTTGGGATCATGTCGGTCCCTCCTCGAGGTGACAGTGGGATTTCTGGCATTGCAAGTGCTCCCTCCTTCCCTCCGCCAGCCTTCCTTGGCTCTGGCCCTGTTTAAGGGTGGGAGGGGAGTGTCACAGCCACCTCAGCTCAGAGCAAGGTTGGCCCTGGATGGGAAGGGGGGGAGGGGAAGCATGAGTCTGGAGCGACTGTTAAACCACACCCTGCCCACGGGACCATACCAAGTGCGGGGTCCCCAGGCTCCCAGTGACTAGGGGTTATCTGCACATTGAGGGTGCTGGAGAAATGTAAGCTTGCTGGGCCGGCTCATCAGCTCAGCATGTTGGGGCATGTCAGGGCTGTGCACAACTGGGGCTGGGAACCAGGCATCTGAATGGGGCAAAGGGTGGAGGAGGACCCAGGGGGGCAGCTGCCCTTGAATGAGGAGACTGGGGCAGGGGTCAGAGGCCCGGGTGTGGGCGGGCGAGATGCCTTGGGTATCGCATTGCCCGCGTGCCTGGGATGGACCGGACTGGCGGTGCATGTGCTCTGTCTGGTGGGGGAGGCTGTGGGGTGGTTATAGGTCTGCATTTGGTGGTGTGTGAGGATGGGTGGAAGTGTGGGACCAGCTGAAGCTTCCTCAGTGCCAGATCATTCTCTTGAGGTGGGGAGCCTTGTTCTTGTGGTTCGGGGACTACTTTCTGGGAGGAAAACCAGAAGAAGGAAAAGCAGGAGAGTGGACCCCAAGCCTCTCTCTCTCACTTCCTGAACCACTGGCCCTTCAGAGGTATCAGATTTCCTCTTCCTCCTGTCCCCAGACCCTCGGGCCCCAGGACCCTCCTCTTCCCTGGCTCCTGACTGTCAGGCTGGCCCCTGCAGCCTTCTGCTCCTCTAGCCTAGGCCACCCTCAGCTTGTTCAAGGGCTCTGGCCCCACCCTCAAACAAGCTGCTCCCTCCCAAGGAAAAGAGGCCCAAACCCCTGAGAAGGGGCCCCCTTGTTATGTGAGAGTCTCCTTTTGTTCCGGGTGAAGGGAGCTGGCTCGGGCTTGAATCTGGAACTTGGAGACTCCTAAAGGTTTCGGGAGCTGGTGAGCTAGTAGAACTCAGTATCCTGAAGCCAAGGTCTGCACCGGTCTTATTCTTGAAGGTGCCCCAGGCCCTGGCACAACACCTGGCCCACAGCAGACACTCAGGAAGTGGTTGTTGAAAGGGTAAACAAGAGGAACGTGGAAAAAAGACCTGATTTAGGCTTTGAACCCTGGGAGCTGGTCCCAGCTTAGTAAAAGTGAGGCTTTGAGCCAGTCACTTCTCCTCTTTGAGCTTCAGTGTCTATATCTGAAAAATGGGTATAAAAAGAACCCCTGGACACCCAATTCTTAGGGTAAGGCTCCAATGAGATAAAGTGAAAGTGCTTTGAAGTAGTAAAGGGTGATTAACGCATTTGGAGAGAAGGAAACTGGATACCCTCCCCGTGAGGGTGCAACTCCCAAGACCTGTCCCGAGAACCCCTGGAAGATAAGGTTGAATGGATTTTGCAAGCTGGTCAAACTAGAGGATGATGGGAGAGACTGCTCAGCTGGGTAATTCCTGATTTGGGGGGAGGAAGCAGGGAAGGCGGACTCACACTAGACAGGAAGGCTTGGAATAGAATCTCAGCTACGCCTGGTATTTCCCAGCCCTTGGCCCCCTCCCCCCCACCACCCTCTGGGGCCCACCCCACATTCCTTTCCCAGAGGAAATGGGGGAGGGGGCTGAGAGGCTCCCCAGGCCTGGAGGATCATTTATTCAAACGATGTGTAACCTTGGACTCTACTGTGCACACCCCCTTCCTGATATCCCCGTAGAAGCAGCTGGGGTCAAGAGGGAGGGGGAGGGAAGGGGTGGGTTTTTGTTGGACCAGGCTGTTACTTTCTTTGCTGGGCCTGCTGTCCCTGCCCAGTGAGAGGGCAGGAAATAGACATCATCCATGGCTCATCACTTCCCAGGTATGTGCATTCCTGGACACAGAACCCCCAGGGGTTGATCCAGACACACAGCAGCACCTGTTGGCCATGAGAGGCTCTCTGGGGCATGAGTGGGGAGAGTTCCCATTTCCTGAGAACCAGGGACTGGACTTACAGCAAGAGGAAAGGAAGTTAGGTTGCTTGATGGGAGAGCAGGCCAGACTCTGATTGAGGACATCCCTGTGGCCATTGCCTTCTGCTTGGGGCTACAGAGTCTGACATGGCTGAGGACGTCTTGGTGCTTCCGGCGGGCAGGGGCCAGCCCTGAGTCTTTGGTTTTCTAGTGACTGAGGACCAGCGGAGGGTGCTGATGGGGATGTCACGAGTTCTGCTCCCTTGACAGCGGTCCTTTCCCGCTCTGCTCCTAGGCCCTCCTGACTCAGCGCTGGTGGCAGCCTCCCTCTTCCCGTCTGGCTTCCGCCAGGGTGGGGGTGGGGGTCCAGCTCCTGCACAGGGGGCCCTGCAAGCAGCAAACAGGAAACAGGAAAACAAAACCGCTCCCTGGCCCCCACATGCCTCTCCCTTCCTTCTCCCTCCCTCACCCCTGCCCACCCGTATGGCCCTCTGTTCTCCTTCCTCTGCTGCTAGGACACCTCTCTGTGCCCCTCCACATCACTCCCCGACCACCCACAGGATCCACCATCAGGGCTGTCTTTCCTCAGATGGGATGAGGGAGCCAATCCTTCTGTTCGGTTCTCCCTTTGGGTGGCTGCCAGCGAGGGCCCAGTGCTAGGATTCTGTGCCCCCAAACTCCTAGATCTGGGAGCAGAATTTGGCTGGAGCTGCCTTCCCCACCTCAACCCCAGCCTCCCTTTCCTGACTGCTGGCTAGAATTTGGGGATAAGACCCAAGGTTGGAGTGAGGGGTTCTGGGCTTGGAGTCCCAGTGATGCCATAACAAGCTGAGTACTCTTGGGCCTCAGTTTCCTCATCTGAAGACTGGATCATAGCAGCGGCCCCAGGCCACAGCGTGGGGCTGTGGTGAGAAACAGTTTGTGAGCAGTTGAGTGGGATAGAAATGGTGGTGCTGGTGAGCACATACCCACCAGCCCAGACCTCTGCCAGCCCCACCTGGGAAGGGGCCTGGGGAGGGAGAGGGCCAGGAAGGGGAGGAGAGCAGGGTCTGCCGTCCACTTGGGCTCCCTGCCTGACTCACGGGCTGGGCGTGGGGCGGGGGCCAGCCTGGAGCCCATTGTCAGCGTGGTGTTGGCCCCTCTGGGCAGAGTGAATGGGTGGTGGGTCCTGGGGAAGAGGGGCAGTCACACTTCCTCACGGTGATGGTGGGGACTGCACCTGTAGCCTTAGGGCACCTCTGGTGCGGGTGTCATTAAGGTGCCACCTTCTGTGCCAGGCAGAGGGTGTGAGTGTGGAGTGGGTGGTGTGTGCGTGTCATCTGCTGCCGTCGTGGGGTTGTGGGTCTCTGTGGGGTATGTGTGGAGTGGGTGGGTGGTGATGTGGGGAGTGTCTGGTGGGCTTCGAGGCCGTCGTGGGCAAGCTTGCAAATGTGTCTCTGTAGGGCCTGTGGACCATAAATGTATGGGAGGGTGTCCAGGGTGTGTGTGCACACGAATGGAGTCCACACACGATGTCTGTGTGAGAGGAATAGTGTGCTGCTGTGTGTGTCCGTGGGGTATGTGGAAGAGGGAGGGTGAGTGAACAAGTCCGTGTGCCTGGGAGGGTGTGGAGTGTATGGATGCGTGTGTGGTGCAGGTGTGTATGGGGTGGGTAGGGTTTGTTTGTTTCTGTGTATGCATCCATGTGAAGGACATGTGTACACATGTGAACATGTGTTTCTCTGGGCGCAGGAAGCTGGGTTCGGTGTGTGCAGGCCAGGTAGGGCGTAAGTTTTGTGTGGGTGGGAGGGTGCAGGGGCTCTGTACGTGTGTGCCTGTGCAAGGGCACTGTGTGTGTGTGAGTGTGTGGGCTGGGGCGGCCCTGGACAGGGGCCGCCCCGGAGGGGGAGGCGTCTGCTCTGCGCGACTCGCCGGCGTGTCCGGGCTCCGCGCCTTCAGCCGAGTGGAGCGGGAGGCGTGAGTCGCTCCAGCCGTCCTGCCGTCCTCTGCGCGGGCCGGCCGCCCCTTTGGGGCCCCTGGGCCCCGGGCCCGCAGCTCTGGGAGGCGGGCGGGGACCCCTGGGGCCCGTCTGCCGCTAGGAGGGCCGAGGACGCCGCCCGCGGGGCGCCGAGGAGTGGCCGTGGTCCCCCGCACTGCACGCCCCGCTCCGGAAGCCGGGCCCTCGGCGGCGCGATGGGGCCGGGGGCCCCCACCTGCGGCGGCGCTGGTGGGCAGCGCTATGTGGCGCTGGGAGCGCGCGGGGGCTGCGGGCTGGCGCTGGGAGCGCGCCGTCGGTGTGGACTGCAGTGCCCCGGAGCCACGCTGCCTCTGGCTGCCCTACCTCAGTCACAGGGACCGCCACGCGCCCGGGTCGCGGTGGGCCAGGGTGAGTGCTCAGGGAGTGGGGGCCAGGGGCACGGGTCTGGGCAGGCCTCGTGGGGAGGCGGGGACGCGGGTACTGGACCACCAACTCCCTGGGACCTTTGAGCCGTGTGTGCCCTGCATTCTGGGACCAATGCCCCAGAGTGGGGAGTGAGTGGGAGCTGGGGAACTGCCGGTCACGGTGGTGGGACTGCGGCTGAGAGCTTTGCCAGCCGAGCTGGGTGACAACCCTGGTCTGGGTGAGGGCCTCCAGGGGGCTCAAGCCTACTGGCTCACCAGCAGTGGAAGCAGGGAGGAGACCAGGGTTATTGAAGAGATGCTGGGGCATCTAGGACCCTGGGAGCTTGGGCCGGCAGGGACCTTGAACCAGAGGCAGGCAGGAGCACCACTACACAGACTGGTGGGCACCACTCTGCCCTCCCTTTGGTGGTGAACCGGGGCCCAGGGCACACAAGGGTTTTCTAGTGGGCAAAGGAGGCTGAGGCGGCAGAAGGGGCCGCAGCAGGTAGTGAGTGATCTGTGGGTGAGGACTAACAAACCCGGCAGGAATGGAGAGGTGGGGGCAGCGTTCCTGATGTCGGGGACCGACCGGGCTGGCAGGGCGTGAGTCACAGTGGGCACCCTGCCCAGCGTGAACGTTGTGCTCCCTGGAATGGCCTCTGTATGCTCCTGGGGGGAGGAGCAGGGCTCCTGGGGTCTGGTTCCTGGTGTTGCCAACCCACCGTGTGTCCAGTTGAGTCTAATTTCTGGCCCTGGGGCTGTCTGCCCTTCTCCTAGAACCAGTTGGTATTTCTGGATGTCCCTTTCTTTCCTGACATGAGGGTGGGAGCTTTTGGAAGTAGATCTGGGGCAGGACAGCATTAATCAGGTATGTCCCTATGTCCCCTGAGCCTCTCCTTCTGCACCCCCTTGTCTCTGTTTGGACCTCAGAGAGCTGAGTTGAAGATGTGTGTGAGCTATACCCCTTCCCAATCTAATCACCTTTCTAGTTCCTGTTGCTGGCTCCTTCTCTGTTTCTGCATCTATCACCTTATTACCCAGCAAAATAAGAGCAAGACCCAGTGTTGCCCCAGGTCGGATGGAGGGGAGGAGAGGGAACAAGCATGTATAACAGCATAGAGGGATTGAGGCTAAACCTAGGGAAGATGACTTCCTACCACGGGGCCACCAGGGCCGGCTGTTGATGGGGGCTGTGGTGTCCCCGCTTCAGGCAAGAGTGTGGTAGCTGTGGCAGGGGTATCACCACACTGACATCCTCAAAAGGTTAGTTGGAAAGGATGGGGGAAGGGAAACTGGAAAGAAGGAAAAGGGAGAGACTGAAATAAGGTCGGGGGTACCAGCAGTGCCTGGGTGAGGAGAGGACCTGACAGAGGAAAGCATGCCTACCTCCCTGGGTTACAGGCAGGCCCCCCAGAGGGTGGCACCCCCCCAGGCAGCTGGCAGCTCCAGGCAGGATGTGTGCTGGGGGAGGAACGGGGGGCATGCGGGGACCTGTCTCAGCCACTTCTCGTCACTGGGGCAGCTGGTGGCTTAAACCTTAATCCAGAACACCAGCAAAACAATGGTCCCTGCAAACAGCCTCAGCTCTGAGCCCAGGCGCAGGGTGTGCAGGGGTGGCTGCCCACACTGGAGAGGAGCTGGGGCTTCTGGGACTTGTGGGCAGAGGAGGGTCTCCTCAGGCCCTCTCTTCTCCCTGATCAGTTCATTGCCAGGTCAGCAGAGATAGGAAATCCGAGGGATTTCAGCCCTCAGCAGAATTCCCAGAGAATTTTCTCCTCTGGGCTCCTTGGACGCCCACAGGACTGTGGGTCGAAGTGGGGGAGTCCAGGCTATCACCCCAGGTGGGAAGAACTGAGGGGCCATTGCCGGGCCTCGGACCCTGTGCCAGAATCCCAGCTAAGCCCTGCTGGACTGGGGATCGTGCCGCTCTTGCTCGAACCCTTGCAAGGACGAAGAGCTCACTACCTCCTCTGGGCAGTCTGCTAGACGTCCATCCTGGCACAGCCACCTCGGCCCGGACCTGCGCGCGTCCGCCTCGTGCCGCCCACCTGGCTGTGTCCCCTGCAGCAAGCCTGTTGCCTCTGCCATATTTCCCTTTGCTCTTTCCAACCCCGTGTAGAATTCCCTAGTGTAGCGCTGGGCACAGGGCAGGCTTCCTTCCACCAGACGTGTGAACAGGAGGCTGGGTGGAAGTGTGATGGAGCTTCTCGTACAGGTACATTTGAGTGGCAGGTTTGAGCTTCCTCCCGCTGTTAGATGGAGAGGTAAGGGGGACTTAAGAATAAAGGGGGAGCTCCTCACCCCAGAGCCGGTAGTCTTCTTCCCTCTGCACCCAGCCTCGCCTTTCTTTCCGGTGCCAACGAAGAATGAGGGGGTGGGGGACTGTTTAGGGGGGAGATGAAGGATCTTCTTGTATTCTGAGGGTTAGGTTAGGCTGCCCGGAGAGGGGGTTGAAGAGTCCCCAAGGGAGCCCTCCTGGCTTTTCACCACCCTGGGCTCTCATTGTCTCCATCCTGCCCTCTGACTCCCCCGTGAACACACCTCTCTGACACCCCCCCGTCACTCACTTTCCCTTTCTGAGTCCAAGCAGGGAGCCTGCCTTGGGCACTGTCCATCCTCTTCTCCCTCAGGCCCCAGAAACAGTCCTGTGCGTCCCCAAACCCTTGTCTTCAGACACCCTCTGCCATGCCATCCTGGGCAATCCCAAGTATCCCAGTGGGCGGGCCAGGGGGCAGCGAAGTGCCCCCGGCCCCCACCCAGGCTCTCCCTTAGTCACCGTGAACCAGCCAGGCCTCTGGGCTGGGCTCCTGAGCCGCAGGAAGTCCCTCCAGTTGTCTGATGTCCAGTCTACTCCCTCTCAGCTCTTAGTCCTCCACTGGTCCCAGCTGCTGCTCCTGAAGGACGTGTGTGGGGGCCAGTCTGCCTGTGCCTATGCATGTCTGTATGTGTGCCATGTGCTGTGTGTGAGACGGATTATGTGCAACCGTGTGTACCCATGTCTGTGTGTCCACATGAGAGTACATGTGTGAGCTCATCTCTGTGTGTGCATTTTGCACATGAGTGTGCTTGTCTGGGTCTTGTGGCGAGCTCTGTGTGCATGAGTGTGTGTGGGTGTGTCTGCATCTGCACGCACGTGTGTGTGTGTGTGAGTGTGAGTGTGCAGCGGCAGGAATGAGCTCAGGCAGCAGCAGGCCCTGCGTGTCCAGTGCCCGGCGCATGGCAGGTGCTCAATGATCATTTGGAGAACTAAGCCGAGCCAGCACCTGGCTCACTGCATTGCGTTATTTCCTTGGAGGCAAAGGTGTCATGAGGAAATTGAGAGGAAAGAAAGAAGGAAGAAACTTTCAGGCTGATGAGGGTGAGAGAGGAAAGAAGGGCTGAGGAGGAGGACCAGGCAGAGGAGGGTGCCTGGAACTGCAAGGACCCCGCCCAGTCCCTTTCAGGTCCTCTGGGCTGCAGGAGGTAGTGTGCAGACTCGGGACTGTGGACCACCTGGCCACTCACCCATCTCCCTGTGCTTCTACAGCTGCCACTGGGCCCAAGAGATGGGTGCTCCCCTGGGCACCCCCTCCCCTGGCAGGGGACCCGGACGCTGCTGCTGCACAAAAGTCTCCAGGATGGCTTCGGCTTCACCCTGCGCCACTTCATCGTGTACCCACCCGAATCCGCCGTGCACTGCAGCCTGAAGGTATGCCCAGGTCGCCCAAGGCCCCGGCCCACCCTGAGGATGCCTCGGTGGGGGGAAGAGGGGATTGCTGTGTACTGTCCTCTTCCTCACAGTTCTTTTTCTGTGGCCCGGGTCATTTCCATCTTCTCAGGTGAAGGGGCAGTAGGTGGTTCAGTACAGGAGACCTGGAGGTGGGGGAGCCAGGATGCTCACTCACAACTTAGACTCAAGGTCCCTGGAAGGGGAACAGCCTGCCCGGAGAGTTGCAGTCCTGGGACCCCTTGTCTACTGGCCACTTCTGAGCAGGGCTTGTTGCTCCCTCTCAGCCTGAGCTCTCAGCAGGTCTGTCCTAACACACTCTGGGAACCCCTCCCGGAGCACCCCAGACCCATGCCGACCTTGCTCTGGGCTGGGATGGAAGGGACCTGGCTTCTAGCCCTGGTACAACCCCCAACTCACCGTGGATCCCTGGGCTTCATTTTTCCTGCTGTAACCCAAGGGCATTTCTCTACTTGACTCGTAAGGGCCCTTCCAGCCCTCACATAAATGTCAAGTTCTCTGAGTCCAGGAACCAGGGCGGCTCAGCCCAACCCAGAGTCAGCTTGGGAGGCGGGGGCCTGAAAGTGAAGCAGGAAGACATGGGGGGGCCTAGGCAAGAACCAGGGCTCCCCAGGAGAGCCCTGCTCCCTTCCCCAAATCTCCCAGCAGGAGAGGAGAAAGATTTGTTTTATATCTATATATTTTAAAAGATTTTATTTATTTATTTTTAAAAAGAGGGGAAGGGAAGGAGAAAGAGAGGGAAAGAAACATCCATGTGTGGTTGCCTCTCATATGCCCCTACCTGGGGACCTAGCCTGCAACCCAGGCATGTGCCCTGACTGGGAATGGAACCGGCATCCCTTTGGTTCGCAGGCTGGTACTCAATCCACTGAGCTACACCAGCCAGGACAAGAAAGATTTATTTTAGAGTCAATGAGCTGGTTTCTCCCCATCCCCCAGGGCTGGCACCAACCAGCCTGCACAGCTGCTGGGGTCTCTCCCTCGGAGAACTTGGTCCCACTTGCCAGAGAACTGAGGCATTGGATTTCACTGCCTGTGTTTGTGCCCTTGCACGGCTCTTGTGGGCACATGTGCACGCATGATGTGCTGGTCCTGTACACACACGTGTGCATATTGGTGTCTTCAAATACACATCACATGTACATGGCTGTGCAACTCTCCTCGCCGTGTCTGAGTCTGGGCCGAGTGGGCTGCACATGCTATTCTCTCTGGCTGCAGCTATGCTTCTGAGTGTAAGTGGGGGTTGATGGTGGGGGGGGCACTGCCCACCCTTTGATGGGGCTGATGGTGGGGGGGCACTGCCCACCCTTTGATGGGGCTGATGGTGTGGGGGGGCACTGCCCACCCCTTGATGCCCAAGGACACCACCCCTAGTTCCCTGGAGCCTTCAGTCCTTTCTTCCCTCCTTTCCCAGAATGCCCCTTCTTCCTGGCCCCTGCCATCTTCTCTCAGGGGTCCCTGCTGAGAGGTGACAAGGGCAAAAGCAGCCCGAGTGGCCTAGGCTGGGTGGTGGACCTGCCTCTGAGAGACCTAGCTCACATGGGGCGTTGGCAGACTCCAGGGCAGAGTAAGCCAGGGACAGGCTCCATTCCCTCTCCAGAACCTGCCCAGGACCGGGAGCCTGCAGGGATCTCAGCCATCTAAGCGCATCTGTCTGCCTCTGCCACACGCTCCCTGCACTGTCAGCTCCTATCAGCGGGCACGCACCCCACGTGGGAGGGCCAGGGCAGAGGGACTCTCCAGCAGCGCCCAGAGGCCTTCCTGTCCTGGATGCTGTGCCAGAGTCTTGGCTTCCAGCCAGGGCTCTGCTACTGAGTCTGAGTGGCCCTGGACAAGTCCTCTGTAACATGGGTGATCTGTGGAGAGGGTGAGACACAGTGACACCGAAGGTCAGATCCTACTCTAAAATGCCACGTCCTGTGGGCCCGTTTTGTCTCTGACCTGCTCCTTCCATTTCTGTTTCCTCCCCACATCCGGTGCCCTTCCCCTCACCAGGGTGACCCCACAGGCCTCCCTAATGGGTCCCCTTGACTCAGCCTCTGAGCCCTGCACCTCGATGCCTCTTCTCCAACTGGCATTTTCACATCCCCTCGCTCCCACTTAAGAACCGTCCCTGGCTCCCTCTCTCATTTCAAACTTGAATGCTTCGGTCTGACTCCTGTGGCTCGCTGGTGACTTCCCTTCTTCTCCACCTCAGCTGACGCAGTCCTACATGTCTCTGCTCCTTTCTGACACCACGCGCCTGCACACTCCACTCCCCTCACCCAGAAGGCCTCCTCCCGGAGGGACACTGATCAGGCCTTCCCCTCCCTTTCTCTAAGAGCTGATAGCCCCCGTCCACACTTGTCATGCCTGCTTATCTCTGTCTGTCTGGGTTCGCTCTCTGTTAGTGTGTTTGGTTCGGCTCCCCAAGGGAAGGGGTCGTGGGTCCCCCACTGGGTTGGGGGCTTTCAGATGGCTGCGATGTTGGTGTGGGGGGTCGGCATGAGAGAGAGCTCATGTCGTTGGGAAACCCTGCCTCGGACCTGATGTCCCCATGGACACCCCTCCTGCCCCCTCCAGGCACAGGGCTATGTGGAGAAGATAAGGGGGTAGGCCGTTGGGTGAGGGAGATTGAAGGGGCCCGCCCAGGTGGAGCCGGGCCTCCCTCCGTGCTGCTGAGGGCTGGACCGGGGGCCAACACCCATCTCTCTGTCCCCTGCAGGAGGAAGAGAATGGAGGCCAAGGAGGAGGTAAGGGTGGCGAGGGGTGCGCTCAAGGGGCTGGGCCCCCTGGGATTCGTCCTCCAGCTTCTGTTTCTCTCCCTCTCCCTCAAGTCAGCCTGGATTTCACTGTGCCCCTCAGCCTTGACTGCTGTTGCTGTCCTTTTTCCTCTCTGTGTGGCCACTCTGGACATTTGCTCACACTCTGTCTACCTCCCCTTTCTTCCCTCACATTGGTCTCCCTCTGGGCTTTTCCATTTCACACTAGAGGTGGCACCCTGGGAAGCAGATGGGTTTCTGAGACCTGGCCCCCACCCTGGAGTTACTCCCAGCTTAGATTGAGGCACCCACAGGGGCTGCTGGGGGTGCAGCTGATCAAGGGCTGTCCTTGCAGAGATGAGCCTGCATCCCCTGGCTGTCGCCCTTGCTATTTCAGCAGATTCCTGACTTGCACTCGGGCTCCCCGGGGTATTCAAGGCAGAACTCCTGGAACAGGCAGGCTATTCCTTCTCTGCTCCCAGGGTTTCTGCTGGGAAGCCACAGGGACACTGTCTTTCTGCGTCCTTGTTACAGAGGCCTGTGGTCAGGGAGGAGCCAGCTGGCTAGAACAGGCCCATTTCTCTGAGGGAGACGGTAGCAGAAGTGTGGCTGGGTGCAGTGTGATGTCGGAGGTGTGGGAGTGGGGTGTCTGTGCGCTTCAGGGCCTTCCTGCAGCTGCCCCTGGTCTGTGGGTGTGGACATTCTGTGTGTGTGTGTGTGTGGGAGTGTCCCTCCCTGCTGGTCGGTCTGCAACGCTTGATACAGCCTCTTCCATGTCACCCTTTCCCTCGCCTTGTGACTTGCGTGTGCGTGTGTGTGTCTGTCCCACCAGACAATGAGCTGAGAAGGGAAAGAACCATGTCTCTCTGCCCTTTCTAGCCTCCTTCCTAGCTCAGTGCTGAGATGCGTAAGGGGCACTTCTGCATCTGTGTGGGTTTTCGTGCTCCCAGGGGAGTGTCTTCCTGTCTGGTCCTGTGCACCTGTGCCCCTTTGAACGTGTGGGTTTGTGTCTGTGTGAGTGTGGTTATTTTCCGAGTGTGTGTAGCTGTGCATGGGTGCGACCTCCAGCAGGTCCCCCTCCAGCTAACCTGGCTGATGCCCACCAGGACCCTCCCCCCGGCACCGCCTGGAGCCCATGGATACCATCTTTGTCAAGAATGTGAAGGATGAGGGCCCTGCCCACAGGGCGGGGCTTCGCACAGGTGAGCTGTCCCAGGTATCAAGCTCATTGCACCCCTCTGGGTCTCTTCTCCCTACCCTCTGGTTAGGATGGGACTCTTGGACCCAGGTGTTAGGGAGGCTGCTATCACCTGCTGCCATCCATTCTGGATACCAGGGTTCTCAGGTGGGGCCATTGACGTACCTTGGCTTGCTCAC
The DNA here is from genome assembly GCA_007922815.1 of Macrotus californicus. NCBI lineage: Eukaryota > Metazoa > Chordata > Mammalia > Chiroptera > Phyllostomidae > Macrotus > Macrotus californicus. The sequence goes on from VMDR010000816.1 coordinate 18,271, forward strand.
ACTTGGCCCTGCCCCTTGTCCCCAGGAGATCGGCTGGTGAAGGTGAATGGGGAGAGTGTCATTGGGAAGACCTACTCCCAGGTCATAGCTCTGATCCAGAACAGGTGAGCGCCCCCTGCCCCCCTCTCCCATAACAGCCCCTGCCCAGTCACTGAGTCCCTGCACACCCATCCCCTTGGCGCTGGGGGTGCCCTGGCGACCAGGATCCCTGTTCTCCCAGACCCTGTTGCCTCAGCCGGGCCTGACCCCCTGCCCTGTCTCTGTAGCGATGATACTCTGGAGCTCTCCATCATGCCCAAGGACGAGGACATCCTCCAGCTGGTGAGTTCTGCCCTGCACTCTGAGGGGGAGGACCCCTAGAGCCTGGGGTCAGGATATAGCCTCCCCCCTTGGGCCTCCCTCCTGCGTCTGCCCCTCTGGGAGGTAGAGAAGAGAGTGGAGGGGGCAGCACCAGCCTGGCATTGCCCAATCAGGGATGCCAGGCCCATCCCTGGGCTGGGACTGGTTGTTGCTTCATTTAGGGCTGGTGTGTTGGGGAAGGGGGAGGCACTGGCCTTGGCAGACAAGATTCCTGCCAGGGTGTCTGGAAGGAGGGTGACCCAGCGGGCCCTGCCAGACTGGCACGTTCTTGTTGGCTCCCATGAGAAGCCTGTTACCCACACCTTCTCCTGGCCCCAAGTGAGTGTGTCTCCTGTAGCTGTGTCCACACACACAGCACACCCCACCCTACTGTCGTGTGCTCTAGTTCACACAACACACCGTTCACTACTCCATACACAAGCAGAGCACGCCAGATACACAGCCATACAACATAACCCCTTAGCACCCTTTCACGTAGCACACCATAAACTACGGTACGTGACACACAGACACACAGCACACCTACGCACCACAGCAGGCACATGCCACCACACATACAACCTCTCAGTGCTGCACATAGGCACCACTGTCACACAGATGCCCTCACGTACCACAGCGCACCACAGACGCCACAGCAGCGTCACGCACTCCTCAGGGTCTCTGTTCCCCACAGCACAGCACAGGTCCTTGGGCTTCTCACTGCCACGTGTGAACACTTGCTGACATCACAACAGTGTGCCCTCAAACATCACAGCTCCAGCCCAGCACAGGTGCCAGCACTCCCCAATATCACAGGGACCAAACCTTACACTATCACACCGGTCAGTGCAAACTCCCCTCCCCCCGCAGGCCCCCAGCCCACCTGGCACTCAGCGTTGGGCAGAGCAGATGCCACGGACAATGCATGCATCACCCATGTACCCGTTTACCCCACACACTGCACACATACACACTCACACACATGCACACGCTGTCTCTCTGTGCCCTCCCCGCCCCAGCGCTGACCCAGAGCCCAAGGCAGTGCTCTCTGTCCAGTGCCCAGTTCCCTGGTCTCATGGGTTGCAGCCAGATGCCAGCTTACTCGCCCCCAAGGTCACTGCCCCCCAGGGGAGGCTGAGTGCCAGGCCTAGGAGGCCCTGAGAACCACTGTGTTGGCTTCCACCCTGGATGTGTGCTCACAATCACTGTAATCATAGTGCCCTGCTTGGCACTATGCCCCTCTGGGAACCTCTACCCCTGACCTCAACTGTCCCCTTGCCTTTCCTGGCAAGGGGGAGGCAAGGATGAGGGTCCAGAGAGGTGCATGGCTCCCCAAAAGTCTCCAAGTCCCTGCCCATACACCCCCAGGCTGAGGCTAGGGAAGCCATGGGACAGGGTAAAGGCAGGACCAAGGCCTTGTCCTCCCACTCCTTCTTCAGCTGGAGGGGGGCACAAAATGGGGAGGGAGGCGGCCTGGAACTCTGCTACTCAGGTTAGGGGGGACAGGCCCAGATGTCAGCATCTGGGGGCCTTCGCTGGCACCCCCATCCCTGCTGGCTAGAGGGTGGGGCCCAGGCATTCCTGTGGTTGGGAGCCAAGGCTGGAGGCCAATGGGGCCGCAGCAGCCGCTGACGCCACCGCCGACGCTGCGAGGGCCCTCCACACCCATCCCTCCCTCCTCCCGCCGGCCGAAAGAGCCGGTGGGGGCCAGAGGCAGCCGCAGGGAGGGCAGACTGGGGGTGGGGGGCAACAGAGGCCAGGGCTGGCGCAGTGGTCAGAGAGGTTAGCGGGGCGGGGGAGGGTGGAAGCCGGGGCGGGGGAGGGTGGAGGCCGGCGGGATGCTGCCGCCGCTGGCGTGGCTGCGGGGAGCCCGCGGAGCCGGCAGGATGGCAGGAAGGAGAGGTATGTGCGTCCCTGGCCGGCTGTGTTGGCCTAAAGGGGGCTGAGTGTGCGGGGGTGTGGTTTAGCTCATTTTCATCACATGATGTGTGTGCCCGGGACTGGAGGTGTAGTTATTTGTGTGTGTGTCTCATTGTGTTTCACTATGTATATGTGTGTCTCTGGGTGTGTATTTTCCTGTCTCCTGTGGTGTGTGTGTGTGTGTGTGTGTGTGTGTGTGTGTGTGTGTGAGTGATTTCACTCACCCACCCTTTGATACTTCACCCTGAGATAGGCCCCCAGGTACCCCGTCAAGGGCCAGGCTGGAGCAGGGCCACAAGGCCGCTGTCCCTGGGGGCTGCCTCCTTTTTTGGCTGGCCTGGGCACTGGCCCTGTCACTCTTCAGCAATGCAGCGTCAGCCTCAGCTCCCAGAGCCAAATCCCAGGCCTCCGGTGGCAGAAGGTGGCCCAAGGCCCCTCAGCCAGCTTGGCCCCTCCCCCAACCTGACCCCAAGGGAGCAGGAGGTGATCTAGTTCCTCCTCACCCCAGGGGCCCAAAAGCCAGGCCCCCCCTCTCTGCCCGCCCCCTCCCCATCCAGGGAATGGTGGGACAGCTGGGCATTTCAGCCTCCCTTAGACACACCCCTTAGCTGACTTCCTTCTCTGTCATCTGCCACCTTGACCTGTCTCTGGTGGGATTTCCCAGCTCCACCTGAGGGGCTGTAGGCATGCTTGGACATAAGGAAGCAGGGAGGCAGCTGAGGCCAGCATGGGGGGAGGACCCCAGAAAACAGATGTTGGAATGTTTGCGGCTAAAGGCTGTCCTTGTCATAAGTCTTAGAGGAATCCTGGCTCTTTCTCCAGTGTGTGTGTGTGTGTGTGTGTGTGTGTGTGTGTGTGTGTGTGTGTGTGAGACTCTCGAAGGCCTCTTATTTCTGTCCCCTACCCCACCCTCTTTGGAACATTCCCTCCTACTCCCACTATTCAGGACTCCCCCTGCTTGGTCCTCTCCTTTCAACCCCCTTCTCTGTCATCCTGAACTCCCAAGGCTGCTGTAGCCCTGCCCTGTGGGACCTGCCCAGCCCAGCTCACCTGCCTCTGTCCCCTGCCAGGCCTACTCCCAGGATGCCTACCTGAAGGGGAACGAGCCATATTCTGGAGCGGCCCGGAGCATCCCAGAGCCGCCCCCAATCTGCTACCCTCGGAAGATCTATGCCCCGCCAGCCCGGGTCTCCACCTGGGCCACTATGGTGCCTGAGCCCCTCTCAGCACTGCCCAGTGACCCCCGGAGTCCTGCTGCCTGGAGTGACCCGGGAACCCGAGTCCCATCTGCTGCCCGCACCCATTTGGAAAACCCTTCCTTGGGGATGAGCCAGCCCCGCCCCAGCCCTGGTGCCTTCCCCCGCCTCCCCTCCGAGCCCCGAACACCTCGTGCCTTCCCGGAGCCTGGCAGCCGGGTGCCCCCCAGCAGACTGGAGTGCCAGCAGGCCTTGTCACACTGGCTGTCGAACCAGGTACCCCGCAGGGCGGGGGAGAGACGGTGCCCCGCCATGCCCCCTCGGGCCCGCAGTGCCTCCCAGGACCGGTTGGAGGACATGACTACCCACCACCCGTGGCCCTGCTCCACGTCCCAGGGTGCCTTGAGCCAGCTGGGCCAGGAGGGCTGGCACCGAGCTCGCTCAGACGACTACCTGAGCCGGGCCACCCACTCAGCTGAGGCACTGGGGCCAGGAACACTGGTGTCGCCCCACTTTGAGCGCTGTGGCTGGGCTTCCCAGCATCCATCCGCCCGCACTCCTGCCTGCCCATCCAGGGACCTGCCTGGACCCCAGGCCCCGCCCCCGCCTGGTCTGCAGGGCCTGGACGACATGGGGTACATCGGGTACCGGAGCTACAGCCCGTCATTCCAGCGCCGGACTGGCCTCCTGCATGCACTCTCCTACCGGGACTCACCCTTTGGAGGGCTTCCCACCTTCAACTTGGCCCAGTCCTCTGCACCATTCCTACCAGAGGCCTCTGAACCACCCAGGGTTGTCCAGCTAGAACCCAGCTCCCGGGCCCTGGAGCCTCCCGCCGAGGACCGTCGAGATGAGGTGGTCCTGAGGCAGAAGCCTCCGACAGGCCGCAAGGTCCAACTGCCCCCTGCAAAACAGATGAACCGTGGATTTGGTGACGAGTCCTCAGACCCAGAGACCAGTGGGCGAGGGGAACGCCTGGGCAGGAAGATGGCCCCTTTGGCCACTACAGAAGACTCTCTGGCTTCCATCCCCTTCATTGGTGAGTGAAGGTGCAGGAGGCTGCCTTGGGAGACTTGGTTGTGCCCTATTGTACCCCACCCACCTGTCACCATGGGCAAAACTTTGGGTTGGGTGCTGATGGGATCAAACTGTTTCTCTCTCCATCCATCCATCCATCCATCCATCCATCCATCCATCCATCCATTTTTCCTCCCTTCTTTTCCTTCTTCCCTCCTTCCTTTGTTCATTTCTGAACCTTTGCGTTTTTCCATCAGCCTTTTCGTCCTTCTATCCTTCCTTTGTTCCTTTCACTCTTTGCTCTTCCCATCCACCCTCCAACCTTCCATCCACCCAACAAGTATTTGTGTTGGGCGCTGTGCCAGGCTCCGTGCTCCCCTGGAGTGTATGACCCAACAGAGGGACATAGGATCGGACAAGAGCAATCCAGTGGGAGGGGTGTGTGATGGGCATATGGGGAGCTCTAGGAGACAGGGAAGGACCACATAGCCTAGACTGGGGCATGGTGGCCAAGGAGAGAACCTTGGAGAAAGGAGATTTTGGCTAAGCCTTGAAGGGTGAGAGGAGTTAGCTAGAGGGAGAAAGTTGGAGGGGAGGACTGGAATATGCAAGGACTGAAGTGACAGGGGCAGGATGCCCTTCCAGGTCATCAGAATGGGTCTGGAAGGCACTTGGCAGGCTCTGGGAAGTTTGTACTTGACCCTGAGAGCAGAGGGAATACTGAAAGTTTGCCTCTAGAATAGAGGCTGGATAAGGGGAAGGAGAGAGTGGAGAAGCTGGATGATGCCCAGGTTTCTGGCCTCCCTGGAGGACGCTGCCTTACCTCCGTTTGGGAAGGAGAGGGAGCGGGGCAGGAAAAGGTTTAGGGTTTACCGAATATGAGGCACCCATGAGGGAGTAGGACGGGCCGGGCTGGGTCTGGGGAGTGGAAGAAAGACCGGATGAGAGGTCGTGGGGCTGGGGGTCAGGAGCTGAGAAGTGGTCCTGGAGCTGCGGGTGGTGAGCTCACTGTACCGCAGCCGTGAGAAGGAGGGAGTGGAGAACCAGCCCTGGCTGCCCACAGCCAGCCTTCAGTCCTTCAGTGTGAGTGGGCAGGCATAGTCTCGGTAAGCTCCTAGTCTGACATGGAGGTAAAATCTGTACTTTCAAAGTGCTCCCTGTCTGAGAGGGAAACACAGCTCCTGCCCTCAAGGAGCCTCCAGCTAATGCAGTTGATGGTCTTTATCCTCAGAAGCTCCCAGTCTGGTGGGGGAGACACAGACCCTGCCCTCTGGAGCCTGGTCTGAGAAGGCTGAACTCCTTGCCTAGTGCTTCTGGTGTGATGGGGGAGGCAGGAGCCAAGACTCCATGACCACAGTCTGGTTGGTGGGGTACCCTTGGCCATGGGCTTGTTGGCAGCAGAGCGCTGGAGAGTGGAGGGGCTTTGGGGATGTGGGCTGGGCCTGGAGGCAAGTCTAGGGGTTGGGGACAAGCAGGCTCAGCTTTCTGCCACCTCCACCACTCCCTCCGTTCTCATAGATGAGCCCACCAGCCCCAGCATCGACCTACAAGCCAAGCACGTCCCTGCCTCCGCTGTGGTCTCCAGTGCCATGAACTCGGCTCCCGCCCTGGGCACCAGCCCATCCTCCCCAACCTTCACCTTTGCCCTTGGCCGCCATTACTCCCGGGACTGCAGTGAGTGCTCCCCACACGCACACCCCCATCCCACCCTTGCCCTTGCTGTCTGGTCCCTACAGTCTCTGTTGGGTCTGCTACCTGATGTCTGACCTCTACTGGCTGGCTTCAGCTCCTCCTGGCCCTGCCCAGACTGGAGGGCTCTGGGGATGCCCCCGGCCTGTGGCCCCACTGACCCTGGGGCCCAATGCGGTGGTTTCGCAGGCAGCATCAAGGCCAGCCGCCGGCGCTCCTCCTACCTGTTGGCCATCACCACGGAACGCTCCAAGTCCTGCGACGACGGGCTCAACGCCTTCCGGGAAGAGGGCAAGGCTCTTCGGTGAGGACGTGGTTGGGTCCACCACAGTGGGCTTGCCCAGGCTGTGGTGTGGCTCCCAGCCCTGGGGTCCTCTATATACCATGGCAATGAGCTTCCTCCCTAGAAGGACTGAGCCTAGGGGCTTGGGGAGGGTGGTGGTTCAGGTCCTAGTGCCACTTTCCACATTCCTCACTCCTGGTCCTTGCTCCCCAGGCGCCTGCCAAACCGAGTGCCCAGCTTGCGGATGCTTCGCAGCTTCTTCACTGATGGGGTGAGTGGTGTGTGTGTGGGGTGGGGGGCAAGGGCATCGGAGTGCTGGGTAGGGCTTGGCGTGTCAGCCGCGTGACCCACCCTCCTCCGTGGGCTCTATCGTCACTTACAGACACCGTCCGCCCTCCCAGCCAAGGCCTTTGCACCTGCCGTCCCCTGTCTGGAATGCCCCTTCTGCAGCTCCCCACCCTGAACACAGGACTCGCTTTTTTAACTTTCTTCAGGTTTTTTTAGGCCTTCCATGAAATTTCAGCCTCCACTCCTGACATTTTATGCCCTGCTTCACCACTTTGGTTTTCTCCTGAGCGCTCCTCATGTTCTGTAATTCACGCATCCACCTCCGTTCCTGCCTGTCCCCAGCTGGAACATGAGTGCCCTGCGGACGGGTTTTATCTGGTTTGCACACTGCTTGATCTCTGTGGGCACCTGAGACGGTGCCTGCACTGGGGAGGCACCTGCTCAGTGTTGGAGTGGTGTCTCCAGGGGCCAAGGGCATTGGAAAGGAGTGGGGGGACACAGGGTTGAGGGTGATGAAGAAGCTAGAGTTTCCAGCCTCAGGACCTGGGGAAACGGTGGGTCGGTTCTGCAGTGGCCTTGCCTGCCTGATTACGGACGGACGGACAGAAAGAGCCACCTTGATCTTAAACTCCCAGTACCTTTGGTTTGTTTCACACCTTGATGATGTTGTCACCTGGCTTACTTCTTATGACTTCCTCTGCTGACTCAGCTCTCCCTTGACATGTTATCTCTGTGGCTGGCCTCCTGCTGACACTGTCGCTTCCTCCGTTTAACTCTTTGTGGACATGACTACCTGCTCCGCTAACTTAGTCTTTGTTGATGTTCTGACTTCCTCTGTTTATTCAACTCAGTGTTGAGACAGTCACTTCCTCTGTCTCCTTAATTCCTTCAAGGCTATAAAATTAAGCGAAGCTCTTGACTGGCTTTTCTGGCGTGGCGAGGCCCGTGGTCTGCAGATCAGAGCTTTTCCTTCTTGCTGGCTTCCCCAGCACCTCTGTCTCATGACCTCAACCCAGAGGTTCAGGGAGGGCAAATAAGGCCACGAGGCCACACAGCACAGCAGGGCACAGCACAGGCATACACCAGGCGCTCGTGGCCGTGAAGGCTCCATGGGGTTCTTGAGATGCTGGTACTGTGGGAACCACCTCAAGTTGCCCTCTGTTGTCTCCCTGCAGTCCTTGGATAGCTGGGGCACTTCTGAGGATGCTGACGCCGCTTCTAAGCGACACTCAACCTCTGACCTCTCGGACACCACCTTCAGTGATATCAGGAGAGAAGGCTGGTTGTATTACAAGCAGGTCCTCACCAAGAAGGGGAAGGTAAGACAGCCGGTGGAATGAGGTGAAGGTGGATGGAAGCTGAATCCGGAAGAACTCTCCAGCTTCTTACCCCTCAGTCTCTGGAGCCAAAGAGAGCCAGCTGAGGCTGTAGCAGGATGGGCAGAAGTTAGATGCCAGGAAGAACTTGTGGGGGCCCTAAAGCACGCGTGAAAAAGAGGTCTGTTCTGTGGAATGGATCTGATCAAGTCGTGCTTGGAATTCTGACAAAACCAGCCCTTGGTTGGCAGGTCACCCCAAAAATTGCCACAGGGTTCACGGAAAATGAGGGAACAAGGCCAGGGTGATTCTCTGAGGGGGGCTGAGGCCCCCAAAGAAAGCAGAGGTCAGCCTGTTCAAAGCCAGCAAACATGGTAGTCTTTATCCCGAGAGCAACTGAAAGCCCCAGGCTTGTTTCATGTGGCTTCCTGGGGAGTGAATTAGAGCCAAAGCGGAGGCAAGAGGACCAGTTAAGAGCTGCCTCAGAGATCCAGGTGAGAGATGAAGGGGGCTTGGGCCTGGGGGTGGAGGGTCCAAAGGGGAGACCGTGGGGCCCCTGGTCTGGGCGACTGAACCTCCGTCCAGGCTGGTGCCATGGCTGAGGTGGAGGGAAGAGAGGCAGCCCCACGCTGTGCCTCTGAGCAGCCCAGGCACAGCTGAGCGGAGTGGTCATCATCACCTGGACTTGCCTCATGGCTGCAGCACGAATTGCCAGGGCAGCTTGGGTGACTCACCTGCCTAGGACTCAGTTTCCTCATCTGTAAATGGAACTGATAATAGTCCCTAGCTTTCGAGCCTGTTGTGGGAGACTGGATGAGGGGTTTACCCGGTGCCTGGCACGGGGCAGCCGCTACTCGGCTTCCTGCTTTTACTCAAATGTTCCAGCCTGCCTTCCAGGGGTCTTGGACCTGGAGAGAACATAAGCTTTGAGGTCAGACAGACTTGGAACTCCTGCCCAGCCACTTATCAAGCACAGGCTCTGGGCATAAGGTCTCTTAGCTTCTGAGCCCCACCTTTCTGGTCTGTAGGGTGGGGACGATGTCATTCCATTCCAGGGGCTGAGGGTGAAGGGAGACGGTCGTCCAGGTAGGGCTGGCTCCTCTGCGCCCTCACCCTGTCCGTGGGTGAGGGTGTGGCCCGCCCTGACTCTCAGTTGAGGTTCTGGGGATTTCGTGATGAGGGAGCCAGGCCAGTCCTGCCCTGCTGGGGCTCCAACGATCAGGAATAGCTCAGTTGCATAACAGTTTCTAGTGCCTGACGGCTATGATGGTGGTGTCCTGGGCAATGGCACCCAGTAGGTGAGGACGGCCTCCTTTCTCCCTCCTGACAGCCTGGAGAAAGGTGGGGAAGGAGTGCTGGGTGGCTGGGAGCCAAGGTGAGGAATTGGACACCCACACAGGGGGCTTTTTCACTCAGGGCAAGGGCTTTACGTGGGGGTGGAGTGGGGCGTGTGTGGGCCCAGGACGCAAGTGCTGTGCCTGGGACAGGAAGACAATGCTATTGCTGTTGTCCAGATGCGCAAGGGTGCAGGCCCTGGCGGAGACTGGCGTGGGGCTGAGAAGGGGCAATTTAGAGATTCGAGGGGAAGAAAGGCCTGGGCTTGCTGATGGCTGGAAGGTGAGGGAGGATGGGGGAGGCAACACTGGTCCCTGGGCTCCCAGCTTGGGCTGTAGGGTGGTGGGTCCCTTGAGCCACAGGCCCTGGAGGGACAGGTTTGGAGACAGGAAACCAAGAGGTTCCCTTGAGCCCTTGTGGAGCCCAAGGGTGGAGGTGTTCTGGGGACTGAGGTGCCGAGGGTATGACACTCAGGATGGAGGCCCCCTGGGGGAGGGCACTCATCCATCAGGGTGCGGGTGCACGGAAGGAGAGGGCTGGAGACAGGCTGCATCTTGAAAGGAAGGTGGGGATGGAGGCCAACAGGGAGAGCCAGCAAGATGGCAGGTGACCAGGAGCCTCAGGAAGGGGAACCAGATGCCGGCAAACCCTTTCGGCCCAACATTTGGGTCCCTTGGAGGTCCTTTGAGAACTCCTCCTGCCCGCCAGGTAGCCGGTCCCTCAGCTCTGGACGGCCCCTGGAAGCCCAGCCATAGTGTTTCCTGGGCAGGGAGAGGGCCTGGTCCTTTCTGCTCACTGTCCAGCTCCAGTGGACAGGGGCCTCCACTCCCATCTCGGCCAGAGTCCGATTTCACTCGCCCCCTTGGTTCCATGGCCTGGGAGTTAGGAGAGGGGTCCTCAAGTCAGCTTGGAGCCCTTGGTCTGATCGGGGTCCTGATTGCCAGCCAGGTGCTGTCTGTCCTGACGAGTCCAGCCTCTTTGGGGTGACCGCCTCATCCCTCAGTCTCTTTCAGAGACACTGACTACGGGAGAGGGGACGGGGGTGTGACATGTCCCTGCAGCCACAGACGCAGCCCTTGAGCTGGATGCGACCTTGGAAACCAGCTAGTTCACCTCTTGTTTTAGCAGCAGGGAACGCTGATGCCAAGTGAGGGGACTTGACTTGCCCAAGGTCACCTTGCTGGTTAGCCTCAAAGGGGCACCCTTGTCACCACCTCACTCTGACATTAAAATTCTCCTGGGGGGCCCTGCTGTCTCCTGCCCAGGTCCCCAGGTCTGTGGTGGTGGGCAGGCTCACAGCCACACTTGGCTGTGTTCACCCAGTTTGCTCTGAGGGCAGAGACGTGTGCTGTGTGTAGAGTAGCCGGTGGGCCACCAGCCAGAGGAAGGAGCCCTCGGTCTGAGATGGAACCCCTGCCCTCAGGGTGCTCCAAGGATGACTCAGCCACTTGTGCAGTAAATACTGATGAGGCTCTGGGATCTAGGATGCAGACCGAGAGGAGAGTTAAGGCTCCTGCCCTCTGGATGCTCCCCTGTATGGGGAGCTCTGTCCCCGGCATCACCTGGGATGGCAGTAAGCACCCAGGGAATGGGGCTGCCTTTAAGTCGGAGGGAGGGGTTACCTAGAGGGGGAAAGTGGTGACATTTGAGCTCAGACCCGAAGGGCGAGAAGGGAGCAGCCACAGGAAGTGAGAGAAGAGGCTCTGGGCAGAAGGACCAGCTAGTGCAAAGGCCTCAAAAGGGTGGCTTGGCTTGTTCACTGCAGAAGGCCCTGTGGCTTGACACGCTGAGGCAGAAGGAAGGAGGGGGGATGGGTTTGGAGAGGGAGGGCCAGATAACCAAGTCCTTAGATTTGATTCCAGGACGGTGGGAACCCGTGAGAGGTGCCAAGTGGGGAGAGACGTGATCTCGACCACATTTTAGAGCCACAGCCACAGCTGCTGGGCGGAGAACGGCTTGTAGGAGGTGGGAGTGGAGACCGGGCAGGTTTGTGCAGTTGTCCAGGCAAGAGAGGCTGATGGCGTGGACAAGGTGGTAGCAGGCGACGTTTGGGAAGCTGAAGTGACTTTCTGACAGGTTGGATATCAAAGTAAGGAAAAGGGAGGCGTCAAGGGCAACTTTCAGGTTTCTGGGGACGTGGGTGGATGGAGTGCTCCATACTGAGCAGCACCCGGGGGCCGTGCCGGTGGAGATGCTGCCCGGGGTGTGGGAGGTACGGGACTGGGGCTGGGGAGCTTGGGGTACGCTGGGAATCACCATGAGCAGACAGATGGCACCATGCGGGGAGGCATGCAGGGAGAGGGGGGCCCAGCACAAAGTTCTGCGGCTCCCATCCTTCAGGGCGTCCCAACCTCCCCTCTACTGACGCCTGGGGCCTGACGATTCCATGTTGTGGGGCATCCTGAGCATCAGGGGGCTGTTTAGCAGCATCCTTAGCCTCTACCCACTAGATGCCATAGCTCGTCCCCAGGGGTGACCACCAAAAATGTCTCCAGACAAAGGTCCCCTCGGGAATATTCACCGCTGTTGAGAACCGCTGGTGCAGAGGAGAGCTAGTGGAGGGGACTTGAGAAGGAACCAGTGGAATTAGGAGGGAAACCAGGGGCTGTGGGGTCTCAGATGCTAAAAGAAGGTTTAAAGGGGGAAAGCATGGCCAAAGGCTTCGGAGAGGCTAAGGAAAGGGCACAGAAGGGCCAGGAAGTGGCTTCCTGGGAAGGGGCACAGCGTGGAGTTTTGAGTGAGAGGCAAAGAAACGAGGAGAGCTAGTGTGGTTGACACCCTTGACCAGTTTTGCTGTGAAGAGGCGCGTGTGGGGGCGAGGAACGGCTTCGTCAGGGTTTGATGCAAGGCGGCTCCTGCTGGGCGGGGCCTCCTGCCTCCCCAGCGCCCCTGGTGGTTCTCCGGGGCATTGCCGGCGCCGTGAGTGTGGATGCTGGTCTTTAAAGAGAAGGTTGTGGACTCTCTCCGGGGGACAGAGAACAATGGGTAGGCGTGTCCACGCAGGTGAGGGGCTGAGAGAGTTGGAAAACTGTGGGCAGGAGGCTGTCCCAGGTTCCCGCCGGAGTGAAGCAGGGGGCCTCCTGGTGGGCAATGAGGTGCCCACTGTCTACAGCTTCCCACCGCCCCCTCCCTGGGGCTCTGGGGCGGGGAAGCAGGCCTGGACTCTCACATCCCCCTCCTCCTATCTCTCCCCCCTCCCTCGTGTCTCCCTGCAGAAAGTGGGCGGCGGCCTGCGCCAGTGGAAGCGGGTGTACGCCGTGCTGCGGGCACGCTCCCTCTCGCTGAGCAAGGAGCGGCGGGAGCCCGGGCCGGCAGCGGCGGGGGCGGCGGCCGTCGCAGGTGAGGACGAGGCGGCGCCCGTCTGCATCGGCTCCTGCCTGGTGGACATCTCCTACAGCGAGACCAAGAGGAGGCACGTGTTCCGGCTGACCACCGCTGACTTCTGTGAATATCTCTTTCAGGCTGAGGACCGGGATGACATGCTGGGCTGGATCAGAGCTATCCGAGAGAACAGCAGGGCCGAGGGCGAGGTGAGGGCCCTGCCCAGGTCCCACCGGGCCAGGGTAGCCAGGGCGGAACCCAGGGCCACCTCTCGCCTGCCACGGGCTTCCTCTCATCCCTCTGAGCCTCAGTTCCCTCTTCCATAAAACGGGTTAGCCACTGTACCCACCTAGGGTTTGCTGGGAAGGGAAAATACACAGTGTCTCATGGAATACCTGGCATCTTTGGTGTGCCCTGACTGGCAGTAACAAAAATAACCGTGGGAATGATAGTAATAATAATAATAATAATTATTATTATTATTAATGATTTTATGATTGAGGCTCTGGCACAGCGAGGTCAGCTCCAGGCCAGCCTCAGCTTCTGGCTGCAGGCTCGGCGGTGTGTGCGTTTCCTATGGAGTATGTGATGGCATGAGGTGCCCTTGTGCCAGAACTGTGGCTGGCCCTTCTGACAGGGCTGGCCTGTCTGCAGGGACATGAACACATTGACCTTGGGAGGAGGCCAAGAGGCTTGGCCTTTGGCAGCAGGCAGCAAGGATTGGGCCAAGGCTTTGGCAGGGACTTTGGGAGAATTTAAAAAATGGTGCCCCTTCCTAGGCGGCTGCACACCAGAGGCCCGGGCTAGGGTTTCCGCCTCGACTAGCCCCCCCTTGGCCAAGTGCCCACACAGGAGTATCTCGATATGCCTGCACAAAGTGTGGTGGGGGTCCCGGGCGTGGGGCTGGTCTCTGCCAAGAGGACAGAGGGGCCGGGGCCTGGCCCACAGGGCCCCTACTCTGGCCATGGGAGAGGGTTGTTAGCGCAGCCCAAGGGCTGCAGACCCTCTGGCTGACAGCACGGACCTTGTCACCGCACCAGGTCTGCCCCTCCCGGGTGTTGTCTTTCCCCACCACAAGGAGGACAGTACCTGGCATCTGGGTCCCTGCTCTGGGAGACCTGGCTGGGCTGTCCCCAGCCGGGCATGGTCAGGGGTTCCCAAGTCACCTTCGTTATCACGATAGCTGCTCCTTGTGGAGCACCTCTCTCATGCCTAGGCGGGGCTGCGATGGATGCTGGGTGCCTCATTCTGCACCCAAACCCTGAGGTTGCTATATTATCCCTCCCATGTTACTGCCGAGGAAACTGAGGCTCAGAGCAGCTGAGTGGATTACCCGAGGTTGCACAGCTGGTGGGGGTTGCTCAGGAATCCAGCCCTGGTCCTTCTCGCTCTAGGGTCTGTGCCCTCCAGCTGGCAGATGGAGGCGAGGGGAGGCAGGGGCCAGGGGTGGGTCCTGGCATGGGCTGGCTGTGGGCCTGACCACATCTGCTCTCTCTTCCTCCTCCAGGACCCCGGCTGTGCCAACCAAGCTCTGATCAGCAAGAAGCTTAATGATTACCGAAAAGTGAGGTGAGCACCGCCCTCACGGAGTGGTCCTGGCTATGGGGTGGGGGTGGGGAGTGCTCCTCCTGGCTCACCTCCAGGCCTGAAGGCAGCCCCTGAGTCGCCCTCTGCCGAGGATAGGGAGGTGGCAGTCCCCAGAAGGGCACGAAGGGTTCGCCTCAGGGATAGAGGGGAGATCCAAAGTGGCGGGAGGCGGGGGCAGGTGACGTGCTGGGTCACCCGGATGAAGACCCGTTCTTTCCCCTGTTTCTATGCAGCCATAGCTCTGGGCCCAAAGCTGACTCCTCCCCGAAAGGCTCTCGTGGCCTGGGGGGGCTCAAGTCTGAGTTCCTCAAACCGAGCGCGGCCCGAGGCATCAGGACGCAGGACCTGCCTACAGGGGGCAAGGGTAGGACATGGCTGCTGGGAGGGCGGTGTGCATGTGGGCCAGAGGTGGCGGTCAGTGCTGTGGGTCCACAGGGAGCAGAGGGCTTGTGAGCGTGTGCGTGCGTGTCTGTGGGTGTGTGCCAGGGTCGTCGCGGTGTGTCTGCCATGTGTGTACGCCTGTGAGGGCCTGGGGCTCTCAGAGTCTCGGGGCTGGAAGGGGCTGGAGCCTGATTTCCTTCTAAGACTTCCCTGCTGGGTAGGCTCTGCCATGTCCCTTCAGGGACAGGAGGCTCGTCCTCTCAGGAAGCAGCCTTTTCCATCTTCACACACTTTTGGCTGTTAGAAAGTTCTTCCTTTGGTTGTACCAGAATCCATGGCTCCCACCTCGTTGTGTTAGCCCTGGAGGCCACACAGGAGCCCTTACATAATCCCGAGGCCTCTCTTCTCCAGGGTAAACACCCCTGTCCCTTTGGCCTTCACATCTGGTATATAATTTTCCATCAGCCCTCGGCACCCCAGTGGCTTCCCTGCAGAGTCCCCACATGTCCAAACCCGTGTAAACATGGTGGGCAAATGTGGTTGCTGCCCCTCCCCGAGCTCAATTCATCCTGGTGTCTTCTGCCCCACCTCCACAGATGACAGTGTTGCTGCCCCCAAAAGTCCCTGGGGTATTAACATCATCAAGAAGAATAAGAAGGCAGCCCCCAGGGCATTTGGGGTCCGGTTGGAGGAGTGCCAGCCAGCCACAGAGAACCAGGTGGGTCTCTGCCACACTGCAGAGCAGGCACGGGAAGGGGGAGACAGAGCTGCAAGGGACTTTGGAAGCAGCTGCCCCCTCGTCTTACAGACACACCTGGGGAAGCCCAGAGGGAGCAGCAGAACTGAGGCAGAGTCCGGAATCCCTGACTCCTGGCCAGTGCCCCTTCTCAGACCTGGGCGAGCCTTAGGCATTCTTTCTAGCTCCTAGACTGGAGGTAGCAAGGGCCCTTTGTCCTTTATTGGGCCCCTGGCAGCAGCTGGGGCTTGTGCTGCCCCCCGTCTTGGCCTCCTCACCTTCCCTGGCCCACTGGTGGAGAAGGCTGCTCTCACCCTCCCTGACAGTCCCGCCCTGCCTGTTTCCCCAGCACGTCCCCCTGATTGTGGCCGCATGCTGTCGCATTGTGGAGGCGCGAGGGCTGGAGTCCACGGGCATTTACCGAGTGCCAGGCAACAACGCAGTGGTGTGCAGCCTGCAGGAGCAGCTTAACCGCGGGCCCGGTGACATCAACCTGCAGGACGAGGTGGGCGTGGCGGGGGGGCTATGGGACAGGGGCCAAGCTGGCATGCATGTGGCTGTTGTGTTCCTCGTACCCTGGGCACCAAGATGGACAAGATGGGACTTGCCCTTTCAGGGCAGCCCTGGGGATGGGCATCACCCCAGCTGAAGTTGAACGAATGGTTACGGTCAGGGCCCAGGAAGCCCTAAGACAGAGGCTCACTAGCAACAGGGCTTTGCCCCTTGAGGATGAGTAGAGTTTCCGTTCCCTGAAAGCCAGAGGCAGCCAGGTAAGGGCATTCCGGGCCGGGCCGAGGAAACGGCCTGGGCAAAGGCGTGACCTCCGGTTTGCCATCAGTCAACATACTGGCCCTTCTCTGTAAAGGGCCAGGCAGTAAATATTTTAGGCTTTGTTACCTACAGCCTCTGTTGCATACCTTTCTCCTCTTCTTTTTTCACAACCCTTTAAGAATGTAAAATCCATTCTTAGCTCAAGGACTCTGAAAACACTGGCCACTGAGTGGGTCTGGCCTGGGGGCTCTGGTTTGCAGACAGCTGGCTTAAAAGAAGGGAAGTATATGGTGTTTTCTGGAGTGGCCAGTGTTTGGGGGGCTGCAAGGTAGGGAGAGAAGAGGCTAGTCACATGACATGAGACCAGCTCATGAGTCTGACAGCTACACTCGAGTTTTTAGCTGGACCAGTGGTTCTCAGATTGTGTTTTCCAGAATCTTGAATTTCCTTAGAGGTGCTTTGGGAGGCAGGGGCCGGCTCAGGACCCCCGATCCGTGCTTGAACTAGGACAGCCCTGATGTATTTGATTTTTATGTGCAATTGGGTTTTCCGGTATGATTCTATTTGACAAAAGAGGCTCTGCTGGAAAAGAGGTTCTGGGAAGCCACGCATCTGGGCAGTGGAATCCCATGAGTCACACACCACGAAGCCTCATGTGATACATGGCAGTCTCCCTGCCCTTGGGAGGGGCGTGGGGAGACCACACAAGTGTGTGTGAGATCGTGGGCAAGAGAAGAGGCTGATCTCCCAACAAGGACCAGACTGCGTGATGCGGAAGGAGAGGATGCTGAGGGCTGCAGCAGATGTTAGCCTGAAGTGTTTGAATATTTCCAGGATGAATGGGGCGGTGGCAGGTGGACAGGAAGGCAGTCCAGGCAGGGCGTGACGGCATTTTCTAATATCCCAGAGAAGGGTCTGAGTGTTGGGACAGAGAATGGGCCCTTCTCCCTTCCTAGGCCTCACAGTGGGGAGGGTGAGACCCAGGGCAGGGAACAGAGGGCTTTGGATGGCTTCCCTGAAGCCTTTGACCTTGATCCAATGGACAATAGGAAGCCTTCAATGGATCTTCAGCTGGGGAGACATAAACGAGAGTGGGGTTTGAGAACAAGCAGTGCTTAGCTTACACCTAATGGATGTGAGTGAGGAAGGCCCAGAGCAGGGCGTCCAGGGAAGAAATTACTGGCATACTGGAAGTGGACTCAGCAGTCCTAGAAGAATAAAGAGGGTGGGTGAGTTGGCTGCATGAGAGGGAAGAGGAGGGACAAGAAGAGTCAAAAGTTTGAGCCGAGGGCTGGTAGTATCTGTTCCTGGGAAATAGGACAGGAGAGGGAGGCTGTGGCAGGTAGTGGCCCCATTGGATTTGGGGTGATGATGAGTCACCCATATAGGGCGGATGGTGTAATCCAATACCAGACCAAGAGTGGACTGACCGTGGGCATGGGCCATGCTGGGGCTTGGAGGTGAGATGAGGGAGGGAGCTACTGACTGGGGAGAGGGTGGGCGCCAGGTGTGCAAGGGCCAGGCTCTGTGTGGGCAGAAGCAGATGGGGCGGGGGCTAAGGGGGTCGATATTTGCACATAGGAGGGATCAAGAAACAAGGGCAAGGCCTTGGGTTTGGCAGCTGGGAAATGAGAAGGCTCACGCATCAGGGCCAGGAGGTAGTGGAGGGAGGTGGGCGGCTGCCACACGGGGTAGGGGTGGGTATACGCTGAAGCACATTAGCTGGGCCTTAGCCAGGGAGAAGAGGGCCTACAGTGGTGGCGTGTTGGGTGTTTCGGGTGTGTGGTTTTGCCTCAGATGTCAGTGGTGTCACCTGGTGGGGGTGGGGGTATGATACCTGAAGTCAAGCTTTGTGTGTGGGGGGAATCTGTAACTCCTCTTCAGGCTGTGGGAGGTTAGTATTTGTGGAATGGTTGGCCACTAAGCTGTGGATCCGTTGTAATGATTTTCTATATTGTGCTGTGTGTCTTTGTGTAAATTGTCAAGCCGTATGTCTCTGTCGTGTGTCTGTCCTGTTTTCTGCACACCAGTTCCTCTTGAGTTGTTCTCAACAAGGTGGTTTTTCCGGTCTTTGCGCTGGGTGATGGTGCCCCCTGGTGGAAAGAAGGGGAAGTGACCCTATTGTTCATTCTTGTATTCAGCAACCCTTTATTTAGATCGGGGTTTTCTCAACCGTGACTCTTTGGACAGAATAATTCTTTGTTGTAGGAGGTTGTCCTGTTAATTGGAGGAGGTTTAACAACATCCTTGGCCTCTATCCACCAGATGCCAGTGGCACCCTGTAGTTGTGAAAAACGAAATGGTTCCAGGAGCCCAGTGTCCCTGGGGGGCAGAGTCGCCCTGGCTGAGAACTAGTGACTTAGACTTTTTAAGTGTCAGGAATAAGGAGAGAGGTGTCCAAGGATGACTCTTGGCTCAGTGGGGAGCACTGGGAGCAAGAGTTGGCCCCGAGTAGGCATAATGGACGTCCTATGGGCAGGCTCATGATGGGGCGGGTTTTACGCCCTTCTGGCCCTTATGGGTACCAGAGAAGGCACCCGGTACTTTCTGTGGGTGGACAAATGTTGGAGCTCAGTGGGCTGGCCGGAGCAGGGAAGGACTGGGGCCAGGTGGGCAGGGGCTAGGACCTAGCTGGAGACTCTGTTCTGCTGCCCCTGATGAGTCTTCTTAGCTCAGAGATCCCTTGAGCAGAGCTTAGTATAAGGGGAGCCCAGGGAGGTCCTGGGCTGGCTCGAGCTGGCCCTGGCCCTGGGGCACTGGGGTTTTGGCACCCAGGCTGAGCCTCCCTGTGGCCTGACACCTTTGCACCCTCTCCAGCGTTGGCAAGACCTCAATGTGATCAGCAGCCTGCTCAAGTCCTTCTTCCGAAAGCTACCTGAACCTCTCTTTACCGATGGTGAGTAGGGGGTGGATGTGGAGAATGGGAGGAGGAGGGACACCCTGACCATTTTTTAAGTTGGGTGTGTTGGTTTTATTTAGGGGTTTTTTCTTTTAATACAAAAGAAACACGTGCTTGTAAAACTCCTGGGTAGTACAGATACACATGAACACAGAGGTCCCTGCCGTTCTCCTACTCCGTCTGTGGAGGTCATGCTAGCATTCTCCGGGCATTTCCTGTGTGCCAAGCACTGTTCCTCCGTACAGCAACTCCAGGAGGTAGGCACTACGATCCCCACTTCACCGATGGGGAAAGCGAGGCACAGGCAAGTTAAAGGACTCGCCCAAAGTCTCACAGGTCGTACGTGTCGGAGCCCGGACTCGGCCCCAGGGATCTGGCTCCAGAGCCCAGCTTTGACCATTTGTGGAGCTGCTGGTCAGCAGTCTGTCGCGTTTCCTTCCAGACCCGCTGACGCACACCGCAAAGACACATGTGCATTCAGTGCTGTGCTGGTGGATGTTTAACCTCTGGCTCTCTGGGAAAAAAGAGCCTTGACCTGTCATGTTTTCTAATTTCCGCGGCATACATACTCCCACCATGGCAGCCGGCAAGCCACTGAGATGCTGCCAGCAACGTGGAGCTGGGAGGAGACGGACACAGCGGGCTCTCAGGAGCCAGTGTGAACAGGGTGCTACACGCCACGGGCCGGGTGGTTCTGAGCAAAAGGAGGCTTGTAATTTCGAGGTTCATTTACGTCAGTACAAAGAGCTCCCCCTCATTCTTTTATTTAAAAAAAAATTTTTTTTGAGAAACAAAAGCCAAGCTTATTTTGTTCATTTCTTGCACTGGAAGTCCTCCCCGATGACATCCTTGGCCTGAGACTCTTCACCATAGTCTTTCACCACCACCCGGTTGCAACCAGCCACTTCACAGGGTTTCCTGCTGATTTCACACAGGCCCAGCCCGCCCCTCCGTCTCTGGCTGTCGTCAACCTTACTTAGGTTGGTTTGGAGTTCAGGGCCTCCACCAGCTTGACACCCGTCACAGCTGGATGCAAGCGCGTGAAGGTGGGCGTGGCGCGGCGCTTGTCCGAGGCCGTGGCAGCTCCGAGAATTCCGTGCCCTAGCCCATCGTGGGTGAGAGTGGTCTCCTCACCTCCGGTAAAACAGTGTTAACATCCATGACTCCTCCAGCAGCAGTGCCTCCCTCGGTCACGGCAGTGGGTTATGGGCACAGCCGAATCTTGAACGCACCCAAGCCGCCACACAACTCCATGGTGGCGGGAAAGGACCATTCTTCTTTTAGATAATTTTTTTAAAAATTTTTATTTATTTATTTTTAGAGAAGGGGAAAGGAGGGAAAAAGAGAGGGAGAGAAACATCAATGTGTGGTTGTCTCTTGTACAACCCCTACTGGGAACCTGGCTCACAACCCAGACATGTGCCCTGACCAGGAATTGAACTGGTGACCCTTTGGTTTGTAGGCTGGCACTCAGCCACACCAGCCAGGGCCCATTCTCCTTCTTCTTTTTCTTCTTCTTCTTTTTCTTTTAAAGATTTTATTTATTTTTAGAGAGAGGAAGGGAGGGAGAAAGAGAGGGTAACATCACTGTGTGTTTGTATTTTAAGCGCCCCCTGCTGGGGACTTGGCCCACAACCCAGGCATGTGCCCTGACTGGGAATTCCAGCAGTGACCCTTTGGTTCGCAGGCTGGCGTTCAGTCCACTGAGCCACACCAGCCAGGGCCCATTCTTCTTTTAAACCAACCACATAGTATTCTGTAGTCTGCATAGACTATAATTTGTCTAATCACTCCCCTATTGATGGGTGTTTAGGTTGCCCTCACATTTTTGCCATACAAAACATGTTGCAATGACTTTCCTTGCATGTAACCCTGCACATTTGGATCAGTGTCCTCGAGGGAGATTTCTAGATGTAGAATTGCTAGGTCGGAGTCCTGGTCAACATTTTTAAAAATAGTTTTTTATTTTTAATTACAGTTGACTTCAAGATTATATTACTTTCTGCTGTACAACATAGTGATTAGGCATCTATATAACTTATGAAATGATCACCCTACGAAGTCCAGTGCCCATCTGGCACCATACCTCGTTTTACAATATTATTGACTATATTCCCTGTGCTATAATTTACATCCCCATGCCTGCTTTTATAACTGGCAATTTGCACATCTTCATCCCTTCCCTGGTAAACATTTCTGAAAGCTGATGTCAGGTGGCACTCTGAGAACCGGGGCCCTAGTGCACACCCTACCCCCATCGACTTCGGATGTTATTAATATTTTAAACTTTTAGTAATTGGATAGGGAAATGGCATCTCTTTATTGTTTTTCATTTTCATTTCTCTCATTTCCAGGGAGGGATTAACTGTCTTTTATTTGTGTGTTGGTCCTTTCTGTTTCCCCTGTACTGGCCTGTTCAGACTGTGTGCCTATTTTTCTTCTGGGTTGACTTGTCTGTCTTTTTTGCAAACTGATTTATAGGAGACAAGCTCTTATATATTACAGATATCAATCCTTTGTTAGCTTTTGCAAATATCTGCTCTGGTCTGCCATTTGCCCTTGAACTTTTCGGTAGAGAGATTGAAAACAATTACTTGAGGTGCAGCCGAAGCTATTACTCTTTCGTGAATTCGGCCTCTCATAGCGAGGAAGGCTTTATGATTATAAAACTATTTTTTTGTTTTTCCAATGTTTTAATCACTTTTATATTTGACTCCATAATGCAGTTAAATGTGCATTATATGAGCTAGATATGGATTTGTCCCCATCGAGACAGCTAATTGTCCCAGGGATGTTTATTGACGTCGCCATCCTCCTGTGCCGATTTGAAGGGCCACCCTGTCACACAGCACAGATTCATGTGGCCTGTCCCCCTCCTTTCTGTCCCTGTCCTTGTTCAGCCTTCCCTACCAGTCCCACTGCTGTAGCTGCCTCTGCGTGTGTTTCAGGGTCTGGTAGGGTGGACCCTCCCTCGCTGTTCTTCCTTTAAAACATGCCATTGGCCGCCCTGTGCCTCTACTTCTCCAGAGGGTCTCAGAGCAGACTTACCACGCTCCATTTTAAAAGTTTCCCGGGGGCTTCTGAAGGGAGTTGAGGCATCCTGACACAAGCGGGGTACAGTGTGTGGAGACTGGAAGTCCCTTTCCGCTTTCCAAGTAACTTTCTCGTCCGACCTTCTGGTGTCCTTGTCCTGGAGACTGGTGTAGGGACCCCTTTTCCAGTATTCACATGCAGCTCAGGGCTCATTTCTCCCCACACGTGTGCACCTTGGCTACCCCAGGTCAGGTGCACCCACACCTGAGTGCAACTGGGGTGGGTTTGGTCACACAAATGCAAGGCCATGGAGCCCTTCAAAACTGGAACAGCGTAGGCCCCCTTGACCTTCAGCCCGGAAGCTTCTCAGCCCTATGTGGGAGAAGGAACTGCCTGCTACTTCCCTGAAGGTTCGTTGTTGTGTTTCAGACAAATACAATGACTTCATCGAAGCCAATCGCATTGAAGACTCCAGGGAGCGAATGAAGACACTGCGGAAGCTGGTGAGGGAAGAGACGCTGTTAGGCAGAAGGCAGACTGGGTGGGGACAGCCCCACTGTCCCTGGGGGCCCAGCGTCCAGTGCCACCAGTTCCCTCTGTGACTTTGGGAAGCCCTCCTCCACTCCAGGCCTCAGCTTCTCCATCTCCACAAGGGGGCAGTTAGAGGGTGGATTCCAGAGCCCCTTAGATATGGCAGTGGGAGCCCCTTTGGGGCGTGAGGGACAGGGGAAGCCGTGACAGCCCGGCGCCGTGCCCCTTCTCTCTCCTGCCCAGATCCGGGACCTCCCAGGACACTACTATGAAACGCTGAAATTCCTCGTGAACCATCTGAAGACCATCGCTGACCACTCGGAGAAAAACAAGGTGGGTGGGGGCTACGGCGTGGAGTGGGGGAGAAGGAAGCATGCCTGGGTCCTCCTCAGTGTTCTGAGCTCCTCAGGGTCAGACACTCAAGCCGTCTGGGCACCCCCTCCTTCTGGCCAGTGCTTCTCCCTGGGAACCGTCTCTGTGCTTCTGAGGGTCTTCCAGGGGCCCAGAACCACAGCTCCCTGTGGCTACTGAAAATCTATCCTCCGATTTAGCTGGAATTTCTTGCACTGCCTTTCTCGAATCAGACCTCTTGCACCTTCTGGTTTTGCAGTGGGGAAAACGAGGGGAACTATAGGGTTTCTCCCAGTCCTAAAATGCCCTTGGAACTCCCGGTGGCCCTGACCCCAGCACCGCCCATTGCTAGCACAGATGCACGTGCAGGTGGGGTACTGCCCACAGCCGTCAGACCTGGAGGTGAGTGGGGCTGAAATCTGGCTTCTGGTCTACTCACCAGGCACCTCCATGCCCATGCAAGGAGGTGTTCAGCCCCTGAGCCAGGGACAGCTCAGGATGTTGTTGGGACAGGGGGACCTGAGGGACTGGAGTCAGGCTCACATGGTCATTGACACTGACCTGCTCCCTCCACTGCCCAGATGGAGCCCCGGAACCTGGCCCTGGTCTTTGGGCCAACGCTGGTGAGGACATCTGAGGACAACATGGCGGACATGGTGACTCACATGCCTGACCGATACAAGATCGTGGAGACGCTGATCCAGCACGTAAGTAGCTGCCCTGGCTGGGCTGTGTCCCCCCGGGGCACCTCGCTTCTGCTCACCTGGGTGGGTGTGCACAGGGAAGGATGAGGCAGCTTAGAAAATGCTGCCAGGATGGTGAATGCCTTTCAAGGCTGAACAGGAATGGATCCTAGAATCCCTGCCGTTCTGGGATTCTCCTGGTCCCCAGTAGGGGAGACTGGAGGCCTCTGAGCTTCGAAGATGTGTGTGAGAGTCAGAGGGAAGAGGAAAGGCTGAGTTGTAGAGCCCAGGCGTGAGTGCAGGGGCACCTTCAGAAGCTGGCCCCCAGGGGAGGCACCCTGGCAGAACCTGGCTGACAGGTGCAGGGATGGAGGCAGAGCTCTGTCCTGCAGGGCCCCCCTCCTGACTCTGATGAGGCTTCAGGGAGGAAATGGTGATGCCCAGGGCAGGGTAGGGAAGGACATGATCTGCGACAGGATCCTGCATTGTGCTCTGTGTGTCTTGGGGTGGTCACCCCCCTTCTCTTGGCTGCTTGGAGGCAGCAGAGGCCTGTGTTTCTGAGGATTCTTGTTATTGTCCCTGAAGGAATGAGAACCGAGTGTGGCCAACAGAGGGCGCAGGAGGCCTTTGTCTTCCAGAGCCAAACCCAGAGCAGTAGTGCCCCCTTCTGGGGGCTCAAGGATTATTTTTTTATGAATACTTAAATCTATTTCCAAATGTTGGTGGGGCCTGTGGTGCAGCCCACAGAGGGCAGAACCAGACCCCCTCCTGCCAGGAGAAATAAGATTGGCAGCCAGTCAGAGGACGGGAAGGGGCCTTAGCCTCCCCCACCTCATACAGACTTTAGGGAACGGAAACTAGATCATTTTACAGATGAGGAAACTGGACCGAGCTGTACTTACCAGGCAAAAGGCAGACAGGGTTGGGAGAGCAAAGTTACTCGCTCAAGGTCACACAGATAATAAATGGCAGCGCCGGGATTTTAACCTGGGCCTGTCTGACCCAAACCTGTGCTTCCCTCCCCGCCTCCCAGGAGGGCAGACTCCTTGGTCTGTCCTAGAGTGAGGGAGGTTGGCCAAGGTCAGTGAAGTAGGGTCAACCTTGGTCATGCTGACTCGCCTTGCCTGTTTATTTCTTTCCTTCACTGCATGGTGAGGACTCTGAGCCACAGGAGGGAACAGCGTGGCCCATTCTCACCTTAAAATTGGGATAGTAAGCCTGGATGCCCATTCCAGAACTATCAGGGAGGCCGGGCCACCAGGCAGCATCAGGGATCCTGATGAGGCCTTCATTCAGGGAAGCGTGTCTCCCTTGGAAAAATTCAGTTCTCCAGCCCAATAGGGAGGTCCCCTGGAGCCTCTGTGAGTGTGTGTTTAGGAGGCAGGAGCAGCAGCAGGGAGGCAAGGGAGGCTGGCCCCATGGCTCCTGGAGAAGTGCCTAGAAACTTGAGGCCTGTGGTCAGCTGGGGTGTCAGAACCAAGAGCTTTCAGGGAGAAAGGAAGCCCAAAGTGTGTCTACTTACTCTCCCCCAGAGCCCCGAGGGGAGTCCCCAGCCAACGGCAGCCCCTCCTCTGGGCAGGGTTTTGCCGGGGGAGGTGAGGTACGTCTGTGTCCTTCATAGACGTATTCCCAGCACCAAGCCTAGTGCCTGGTGCATAGTGAGCCCTTGGTGTTTGCCAGGTGAATAGATGGATGGATGAATGGATTGCTACTGAGGTTATGCCCGTCTGGGCTTTTCCACCCAGAGATTCATTCCTGGAAGCTGAGCTGATGACCCTCCCTGTCCTGCCTCCTTGGCACTTGGACATGATCAGCCCTGGATGGTTGTTGAGGGAACAAACTGCCCCTTCTGCAAGCCCGTAGCCACCCAGCCCCCACAGGTTTACAGGGCTCCGTCCAGCCCCAGGCCGTACAGCTGGGAGCCCGTGTAGCCCTGGGCCAGGCCAGGGTTGCCCTTGTGTGTAGTTGCTCTGGCTCTGAGGCCTGACCAGTCAGAGGACGTGACCTCCTGCTGGGAGTTCCAGCCGCGGCCATCTCCTGGCCGGCCTGCCCTGCTGGGGACTCCTGTCATCTGCAGGATGTGTGGACAACAGAGCTGGAAGTGGCCTTCAGGCAGCAGACCCACCCTCACACTGCACAGAGGGTGGACGCTAGGGTGTGAAGAGCACAGCGACTTGCCCAGGGTCACACAGCGAGATGATGTCAGAGCAGAAATGAGCAAACCCAGGCGTTCGGCTTGGCAGCCAGACACCAGCCAGCTCGCACGTGTTTACTAAGCCAACTGGGACGCGAAGACCTTGTCAGAGCGTTTGTTCAGTTGCTCACTCAGCAAACACGGCGACACCCACTCTGTACCCTGGCATTTTTCAACCTTGGCACCAGTGACCTTTGGGGCCAGGTCACTCCTCACTGTGGGCGGCTGCCCTGTGTGTCCTAGGGGGTTTAGCAGCGTCTCTGAGTGGGTGTCAGGGGTGTTCCTCCAGTCGCGACCATGGAAAACGTTTCCGACTTTGCCACATACTCCACGGGGGGACCAAACCCCCTGGTCGAGCACCACTGGTGTATCAGGTGAGGACACTGGCCGCGAAGCCAGCCTGCCCGAGGCTGAACCCTGGCTCCTTATATTGCATGTAGCCTCAGACAAGGTATTACTGTCTTTGTGCCTCGGTTTCCTCATCTGTGAAGTAGAGACGATAATAGTAGTCCCTGCCTCTCAGGGCTATGGTGAGGCCTTTTTGAGTTAATATCTGCAAAGCACTTAAAATGGTGCCGGTCAGTTCGTGAGGGTTACATCAGAGTTCGCTGTCACCATGGCCATCATTCCATCCTGGAGACGTGCAGGCCCTGGGGACACTGAGATGGGTGGAACTCACCTGGCTCTGAAGGGGCATCCCTTCTTCATGCTCTGGGCTGTGCCTGGGGAAGCCCCACAGAGGGAAGGCCCTGGGTGTAGGGCTGGGATGGCAGTCAGGGACTTCCTGAACGGTCCTGAACATCCATGAGGCCTGTAGCTGGGCAGAGAAGGGGAGAGAGCACTCTAGGCAGAGGGAACTGCATGTGCAAAAGCAGGGTGGCACGTGCGAGTGTGAGTGTGAGCTCCTCTGGAGAAACGTGGGCCATCCGGAAGCTTCTGTAGACTTCCGGGTTCCCAGAGTTTTTTGGGTACTCTCAAACCCAGGTCAAAGGCTGGCTTTTTAGGGCTCCCTCTGGTCAGCCTCTCTCTCTCGGGACAGCACTTTTAATAATAACAGCTATTACTATTTTTAATAATTTTTATATTTTACATATTTAGAGTAATTTACATATTACACTTAATAATAGTCATTAATTACGCACTAACCATGTGTTTTACATACAGTATTTCATTTTTTGGTTGCTTTTTTAAAAACCGAGATGTTAATTGACATAAATGAGCTTCGGGTCCACAGCGCAATGATTCAGGGTTCGCGTATAACGTGCAGTGACCATCAGCGAGCCCAGCTGACATCTAGGGACACGTAACTACACCTTCATTTTCTTGTGATGAGAACTTTTACGGTCTGATCTCTTGAATACTCTCAAGCACACAACGCGGCGTGGTTTCCTCTGTCACCGAGCCGCGGGTTCCCAGGACTCGTTTAGGGCCGGCAGTCTGTTCCTTCTGACCACTTCCACCCATTTCACGTCCCCCACGCCGTCCCTTCGCCCTTGGCTACCGGCAGTGTGTTCTCTGTATCTATGAGCTCAGGTTTGGGGGGGGGTAATTATTTTTATTCCACATTTAAGTGCCATCATCCAGTATTTGTCTTTCTCGGACTTACTTCCCTTGGCACAGCGCTCTCAAATGTGTCCACGCTGTCACGGGTGACAAGGCTTCCTTCTTTTTACAGCTGGACAGTACAGGGTCTGGCGGAAGCAGGGCCCGTTTGGGTGTGGGTTGCAGGGTGATGATACGGGTGCAACAATTTGTAGTTTCAATGTGAGCATTTCACCTAAAATGCCAAGTGGTGCGCTTGAGTGTGATGTTGTGTTACAGCATTAAATGCTTATGATGTGTGATAAGGAAGGGAGTTATTTGTGCCGGGCCCTGTGCTCTGTCCCATCTTCTTCACCCATCCGTCCGCCTGTGACGCCGAGGCTATTGTAAGTGACGCCGCAGTGAACGTGGCGGTGCGTGCACCTTTCCGAGTGAAGGTTTTTGTTTTCTTCAGATACCCAGAAGTGGGGCTGCTGGACCATATGGTAGCCCTACTTTTACTTGTGTGAGGGACCTCCACACCGTTTTCCTTAGTGGTTGCCCCAATTTGCATTCCCACCGAGGACGCACAAAGGTCCCCTTTTCTCTACGTCCTCACCAACATTCGCTCTTCCTTATGTTTTTGGTAATGGCCACACAGCACTCCACCTTCGTTCTCCCCGCAGTTCCAGGTGCCAGCACCGCTGGCATTAGGCCCATTGTACAGATGGAGTAAACAGTCTCAGAGAGGTCACGTGCCTGCCGGGAAGTCGAGGCCAAGATGACTGGCTCCGGGTCTTCCTTGTCCCCTCTCACTTCCCGTCTCTCCCTTGTGTGCCCAGCTGTAAGTAACAGTAACTGAGGTTCGCAGCACATGGTCAAAACTGTTTTCCCCTTCATTCCTCACCCCGCTCTGCCTCCTCTTCCTTAAGTATCCACACTGATGGGTTAATTAATTTCTGTCTTTCCAACCCACCTTCCGAACCTACTTTTAAATCGACGCGTATCCTTAATGGTATGTAATAGTCTCAGTGTGTTTTAACTTCCAGCTGGTGAGTTAGCTCATGTACTTTGTTGTAAACTTTGTACTTTTAGGACATATTTCTGTAATCCTAAATGTCATTTCTTTTCTTTTTCTGTTTACCACATTTTCATTTCATTCTATCATTATTAATTAATTAATTAACTTTTACTTTAGAGAGAGGGGAGGGGGGAGGGAGAAAGAGAGAGAGAAACATCGATGTGAGAGAGAAACATCCATCGGTTGCCTTCCGAGCACGCCTCAACCGGGGACCAAGCCTGCAACCCAGGCATGTGCCCTGACCGGGACTTGAACCCACAACCTTTCGGTGTGCAGATGATGCCCAACCCCCTGAGCCACACTGGCCGGGGCCATTCCGTTTCATTTATTTATTTCAGTCTGTCTTGCCTGGCTTTGGCTGTATTGGTTTTTATTTTTTTAACATGACAATCATACAATTGATAAAATCCATACTTGTGTTTACTGATACAGTTATAAAGCCCATACTTACATTTTGTTTTCACTATCAATGTCTAAAGCTCACTAGTGTCCATGTCTTCTTTCTACCACACCGAAAGCCAAGTGCCTCAGTGTCCTTTTGCCTGTCCCTGGTCTCTCCCTCTGAGTTTGAGCTCCGGCTGGTCGTGGCCGCGCTTTGTGGGTGTGTATGTGCCATTCTTGGTTAGATAACAACGGACCACTCCGCTCCACTATCTACCCTTCTCGAAGCCTCTTATTGCTCAGCCCTGGATTCATTACTTGCTCACGTGCTCAGTCAGGAGAGTCTTTGCGAAGTGCTTTCTGCTGTCTTAGAACAGCTTCACTTCACACTCAAGCTTTAACGAGAGCTCGGCAGGGTATAAAACCCTAGGTTCACAATTCCTGCCTTTGCGGCCCAGCAGTACATGGCAGTAGTTACTTCCTTCTCTTGCTGTGTCTGTTGCTCTGAAAGTTCTAGTTGCAGCTGGTGCTTGCTCATTGGTAAGCAGGCTGTTTTTGTTTTTTAGAAAACGTTTAGAGTATTCTCCTCAAGATTCTCAAATTTCACAAAATGTGTCTGAGAGTGGAGTTTTTTTACTTTAATTTCTACCCTGTTTGGCATTCATGAGAAGCCTCTTGCCTGCTTGTCCCCTGTTCTAACACCTCCTTCCAGGCGCTCCCCTTTTCTGGGTGGAGTGTGCCACCACCACACCCACCCCCCACCCCGGGGTAAGAGTGGAGCCCGGGGCTGGGGTGGGGGGCACACAGCTCCAGCGGCTGCATCTCCCTCCCACGCTGGGGCACAATCTTTTCTTTCTTCAAGGGTTTCTCATCGTCCACGGGGCTGGGTTCCGGGATCCATCAACCTCCCTCTGAGACCTCTCGGCAACTAGGCCAGCCTGGGGTTTGTCGGGAAGGGAGGGCCCTGGCCTCTTGGTGCCCCTCCTGTTCCATTCCGTCCGGCGCCTGCGTGGTCCTCTGGACTGAGCAGGTTGGGAGCACGTGCCTCCCTGTCTTCCCTCAGCCCCTTCCCATGCTGATTTCTTCACTTCCTTTTGTCTCCTCTGCAGTCGGACTGGTTCTTCAGTGATGACGAGGACAAGGGAGAGCGAGTGAGTCGTGCAGAGGGCAGGCGGGTGGGGTCTGGTCTGAGGTGGGCCCTAACCACAAGTTGGGGGCGGGGGAGAAGCAAGACTCAGACAGGGGAAGGTCCCTGTCAGTGTGGCACCCCCAGTCTGATGGAGAAAGGATGGACCCTCCCCTCAGGAGCCTCCAAGCTGACGGGAGACACATCCTTCACGAGTTCTTGGTCTGAGCAGGGAGACAGGCCTCCTCTAAGGCAGCGGAGCCCAGTAGCAAAGGCAGGCCCCACCGTCCGGTCTCATGTGGAGGGCATGGGTTTTAGGAAGGTGCGGTCTGCTGGGGGTGCAGCTCCGGCCTTCAGCTGCAGGAGCAGCTCAGAACATTGGGGTTCAAGCAAGGTGTTGGGAAGGCACAAAAGAGACCTGGAGGACCCGCCCTCAAGAGTGCCCAACTGGTGAGGGCAACAGTCACTGCCCCGATGAGCCCCGGGCCGATGGAGGAGACATGTGCCCTGTCTTCAGGGCACCCCAATCTGCAGGCTCCACAGTCCAGCCATCCCAGGGCAGGCGGGCTGACCCTCCCTCTGTTTGCAGACCCCTGTGGATGACAAGGAGCCTCAGTCAGTGCCCAACATTGAGTATCTCCTGCCCAACATCGGCAGGACAGTGCCCCCTGGCGACCCAGGTTCAGGTGAGTGCAGGATCCTGGGAAGGGGTGGGGGTAAGGGTGGGCTCTGCATTCCTGAGGGTCCCAGATGCCAGGCCAGATGCCCAGCTTCCCTGCTCCTGCCCCAGTGGGGCCTTTCCCTGCCCCACCACTGAGAAGGGGCTGTGGCAGGGCCTTCTCCCTCTCTGGGCGGGTCTAGCTTGCCTGTGCCCACATTCCCACCTGCTCAGCTGCCCCCACCCCAGGGGTGGGTAGGAGCGTTGTTCACCTTCCTGGTTTCTTTCCTCAGCTTTTTATCTCTCATGGGCTGTGTCCTTCCGGGCATGTTCCTCTTTTTAATTTTTCTTCCTTTTCTCCTTGCTCCCTCCATCCCTCCCCCTTCTTCTCCCTGTGCTCTCCTCCCTTGCCCTGGACCCTGTTCCTTCTCTTCCCCTCCCCTCACCCTCCTCCAGCGGACCTGTTGGAGATTTAAAGGGTACAGTGTGGCGTCGCGTCCTCGGTCACTAACAGTGGCGGGTGATTATAAGAAGGCTGGGCAGGCGTGTAGGGCAAGCAGAGACATCTGGGCTATGAGGACCTCACCCTGACATGCCAGCTACCCAAGACTGTTATCTCCCCTATCCCATCAGAGAGCCCCTTCTCAGGAGGAAGGAAGCAAGTGGCTACAGCCAGATCCTGTCCCTCTTGCCAAGAAGGCTGGGCGCTGCATGGCTGCCCTCCTGTAGATCCACCCCCCTACCCCCTGAAGCCTTCTCTCTGTGCCGAGCCAACCAATTCTGGTTACCTGAGCAGGGGGAGGCTTGGCTGGTAGCAGGACCCAGCCTTTTTGGACACCAGTGACATCACTTTTCAGAAGCCTCTATAGCTGTAGCTCCCGCCTCAGTTACCTTTGAGGACTGGCCCTTTCTGCTTCGGAAACCAGATCCCCTGGCCACTCAGCCTGTTTTCAGGCCTCTGGCCTTCTCATAGCAAAGCAGCCCAGAGACCAAGAAATGCCCGGTCCTTTCTTGGTCCAGGTCACTAACTCCTCCCACTCTGTGGGCGACCTGCCCTTAGTATTTTGACTGGTCCTGTCTCTGATGGAAGCACATCACAGCGCCCCTCGTGGCAGAGGCAGGCGGGGTAGGAGCCCAAAGGGCATGGGGCGGGGATGACAGAGAGGAGCCCACGTCTCTTCTAATCACCCGCTGCCACCCTCGCCCGTGGTGTGTCGCCTTGTGGTCAGCAATCTGCCCTTCTCACCGTACGGGGTGGGCGGGGCTGAGACATCTAACTTGCTTGCCCGCGAGTGTGGATTAACCGCACCTGCCCACTTCCCCATCGGACCCGGGAGGTCCTTGGATCCCCCGTTCTGGAGAAGACACTGCCAGGACTTGTTTCTGGTTCCTTCTCCACCCCAGTGATATTAAGGGAGTGGGACCCAAGTCCGACTGTGGTTATGATGATTTCACTCTCCTTCATAACTCTGGTGATAAACTAGGGCCTCGCCCCGTAAGGGCGGATGGACCTCAAGGCTAGAAGGTGGAACCTATTAAGACTCGAGTCCTCGGGCCACTCTACCTCCTGTTCCCACCTACTCCATGTCTGCCCCTGTATCCCATCATTCATTCACACGGTCCTCTTCCTCCTCACGTCCTGAAAGTGGCGGGTGAGGGTGAATGTGGTAGGACGCCCCCTTCTCTGTGCACTGTGGTCTCCATTTCTCCAGAGCATCTGTGACTTGCTGTGTCTCGCTGTTGTGGTGTTGTGGACTGCATCCGGTACCGGCCGTTTTATCCAGTGCCCACAGTAACAGGGATAGGAGGGGGCAGAGGAACTAGGGTCCCCAAAAAGCCCTCCTTGCCCTTATCTCTGGGCAAATGAGGGTTCAGAGGCTGGCTGCCTGATGTCACTTCCTGCCTCAAATGGAAGTGGTGATTGACATCATTCTCTGCCCCCTCCCTATCCCATGGGACATGACGGCAGAGGCCCAGGGTGCTCCCAGGGCCCAGGGAGATCTCGGGTTTCTGAACTCCCTGGCCTCTGAAGCCTCTGAGGAGAGGGGAAGGTGTTCACAAGTTTCAGCCTGCTCTCTCCCTATCCAACTTTCATTTTTCTTTCTGTTCTCACCAACAGATTCCACCACCTGTAGTTCATCCAAGTCCAAGGTAAGGCCCAAGGCAATTCTGAAGGCTTTATCCCTCTATAAGCCAGCCCACCTCACTTGCTGGTCAAGGGAATTGGCAAAATTGCAGTTGGACCCTCAGGGAAATTGATGGTCACTGGGAAGGAAGGTAGGAAACGCTGATGTCCAAGACGACCTGAGGAGTCGCTTGCCTTGGCAGTGAGGCATCGGGGGTAGTGAAGGATCCGGCTCGGGAGGCAGTGTTGCCCATTGGTTAGAAGCAAAGACAGTCCTGGGTTTGAGTTCTGGCTCCACCACTTGGTAGCTTTGGGGCACTGAGCAAGTTACTTAACCTCTTTCTAATCCTTGGCTTCCTCAGCCATAACTGATGGCCAATATCTATCCCCATAAATGGAGTGAACAATAAATATGTCCCTTGTAACTATGTTTAAGGGCTTTGGAGAGCCCAAACCAAGTAGAAGGAAGGAAATAATAAAGATAAGAGCAGAAATCAATGAAACTGAAAACAATTGAGAAAATCAATGAAGACCAAAGCTGGTTTTTTGAACCGCCTCTCACAGCCAGCCCCTCACCGGCTCCAGCCTGCCCTCTGAGACAGAACCAGCCAGGCGAGCATGCCTGCCGCGGGCACGGGCGTGTCTCAGCTCAGGCTACCGTGCAAAATACCGCAGACTGGGCGGCTTACGCCACAGAACTTTCTCACAGTTCTGGAGGCTGGATCCCAGATCAAAGTGTTGGCTTGGTCAGTGCCTGGTGAGGGCGTCTGTGGGTGGCCGCCTTCCCCCTGTGTCCTCTGGCGGCACAGAGGGAGCAAGAGACTTCTGTGGTGTCTTTTCTAGTAAGGGCACTGACATTACCATAAGGGCCCCACCCTCGTGGCCTCTTCTAAGTCCAGTTACATTGGGGATTAGGGCGTCAATATATGGACTTGAAGGACTGGGCACAGTTCTGTCCATAGTGGTTGGTGAAACCATTTAAATGTTGCTGGTTAAACTGAGCTCCTTTCTGTCTGGGTCTCTAAACCTTGGCCAGGTCCCCACAAGCCCACTGTGCCTGGGAAGACAGAAGCCTGCTCTAGTCAGCACAGGTCCCCTGTAACCTCCATAAAGCCTCTGCCTGCACCTGTGGTGATGGGAGCTCACTCCATCACAAGACTTCTGTGGCAGGGAGCAAGTTCATTACAGTGGCCTGAATCTAGCCCTGTGTGCCTTCCACCCACTACACCTATTAGCCCCCTGTTTCCCATAGCCTCTCCTGCACTGGCCCCTTGACCTTTACTGAACCTCCTGACCTCTGCATTCACTGGAAGTGACCATTATGACCTCATTACTTCCGTAACTAGTTGGGATGAGAGGGTCATTTGGTCCGATGATCCTTAGGGCCTCTCAAGGCTCTCAAAGAGCTTGGCCAGGACAGAAGGCAGCAGTAGCCACCATGAGCCTCAGACTGATCACAGCAGGGCTGCCATGTCGCAGAAGTCCAAGAGTGCCTTCTGGAATTGTGCAGAGTGGGCAGCCATGACCTCGAGCCACGTGCCTATGAACCCTGAATTCCTGACATGCTCTGGCTTCCTTAGAACTAACTGATGTGTGGGAGAGTACATAGGATGCAGTGGCCACACCAGGCATCTCTGTGTCTCCGTTCATCTTTAAACTGTGGCTGAAACAGGAGGTGACCTGTGAGGAGGTGTCCAAGGGCAGGTCATTCCAGCCCAGCAGGGGGACCAGTCCCAGCATCTGCCCCTACAGGGCTTCCTGTGTTGAGAGAACTCCACTCACCCATTCATTCACTTAACGTTTATTGAGCACTTACTATGCACTAGGAGTCATGGATGCAAACACAAGCCACAGACCTTACTTGCTCTCAGAGAACTCAGAGTTTGACATAGATGATGTAGAAGCAAAGCTATTCTGATGTGAGAAGAGCTAGTATAAATGTATCTTCAAAGGGCTATGGGAACAGAAGTGACTTACCAGCTCAGCCAAAGGAAGGGCTGCAAGGTTGCTGCACAGGGGGCGCCATGTTTGAGCTGGGCCAGGTAGGAGAAGTAAGAACTCATCCAGCAAATAGGGTAGCTGTGGGGGGAGGGGAACTAAGTCCGCCAGTGTTAAAGTTCAAGTTATATTGAGGGAAGGGTTGGTAGGTCAGCACTGCCAGAGGGAAAGCTGACTTGGGTCGGGGTTAGGACATGGAGGGCACTAGAATGGGCAAGCTGGGAATGGGTTGTGAAGGACCCTGTGCCCCTGCCATGGTGGGGGTGGGGCCCAGGAGAGTCCAGCCTTCCCTTAGAAGGATTGATAAGGATTGATTGCTCCAGAGGAGGAGGGACTGGAGTGAGGCAGGGGTGGAGGCAGGGAGTCCTATTAAGAGAAGAAAGACTTAGAAAAGTCAGAGTGAGAGCCTCAATGGAGGATGATGAGGATGAGCTGGCTTTGGGAGTCATTTCAGGAGGATGGAGAGAAGGGGAAGAGGGAGGGCTCAGAGATCACTCTTAGGAGGTGGACTGGGGCCAGGGCAGGGAGCATAATGTGGCCATGGATAGGTGAGTTTCGGGTCCCTTCAGACAACGCGGTAGAGACTGATTCGAAGTTGGAAGAAGAGTTCTGGAGCTCAAATAGAGTTTGGTGTGAGATGAGGAGGCCCTGGGAGGAGGGATGTTCCAGACGTGTTGTTTCCCAGGGAACACAGAGAAGAGAGAGGCTGAGAACAGAGCCCTGGAGACAAGCTTCTTAAGGGAGAAGAGGGGGAAGAAGAGTCCCTCCCCATTGCCAGGGGTCAGAGGAGAGGCCAGAAAGGGAGGGCTGAAACCCAGGTTGGAGGAGGCAGTGATGGGCAGCATCAGCTCTGCTAGGGGATCACAGAAGACCAAGACTAAAACACACCCATGTGGCTTCCATCGGAACTATCGGGTTGAGCAGGGCTTCTGAGCCACTTGGGGCAGCGGAGCTGGCATTTGGATTGATCTGGGGCTGGGGATTGTCAGGGTTGGGCGCTGTGAGGATGCTGAAATGCATGGTGTGGGGTCCAGTGGGAAAGGGAGGTGAGCTTGGGCGGGTTGCCCTGGAGGGGCCTGTACACATTGGGCAGTTGGAAAGGCAGGTTTCCCAGGTGGGAGTGGAGAGAGGGGACAGGTGTGTGAGCTGTGGTGAGGGAAAGGTACCTGCCAGGATCTGGTCATTATAACTGAGGATAGTCTACATGAAATGGGTTCAGATTGACAAGTGTTATTCACTGTTGAGGGACCCTCGTTACCAGGACTGTGTCTAGAAGGATTTATCTAGCACTGGATATGGAGAATGGGATGGAAGTTGGAGGTGGCAGAGATGCTAGACCAGCCCTGGGCTCACAGGAAAGAGCTGAGTCTGGACTGAGACCAGACCAGCTGAGAAGGGATGCGGAGGCCACTCCAGCGTAGTGAGGAAAGCAGCAGGGTATCTCTGGAGCCTATAGTGACACTCCAGCTGGGACAGCAGTCTGGGAGAATCGGTTTATGATGCTGGCAGGGGTGCTGGGGCTGGGCTTGGACCGGTAGAGACTGGGCGCCATAGTGTGGGGCTGTCCGGGTGGGAACGTGGAGGGCACTCAGGCCCTCCTGGCTGGGGCTGGGAGAAAGGGCAGCGCTGGCGCAAGTCTGGACGCCTCCTGAATACTGACCTGTCTCTGCCCAGGGCACATGGGCCCCCAAGAAGGAGCCGTACGCCCGGGAGATGCTGGCGATCTCCTTCATCTCGGCTGTCAACCGCAAGAGGAAGAAGCGGCGGGAGGCCCTGGGGCTGGGCAGCAGCACAGACGACGACTCGGAGCAGGAGGCACACAAGCCCGGGGCGGTGACAACGGTGCCAGGTTCCCAGGACCAGCCAGAGGGGCAGCTGCCGGGCGCCCCGGCCCCAGAAGCCTCCGGGCGCCTCAGCCCCCCGGCGCGGGAGGAGCGGCTGGCCGCGGACACGCGCTCCATCGTCTCGGGCTACTCCACGCTGTCCACCATGGACCGCAGCGTGTGCTCTGGCGCCGGCGGCAGGCGGGCGGGCGCTGGGGACGAGGCAGACGACGAGCGCAGCGAGCTGAGCCACGTGGAGACGGACACGGAGGGAGGCGCGGGGCCCGGGGGGCGCCTGGCGCGCCGGCCCTCCTTCAGCTCGCACCATCTGATACCCTGCGACACGCTGGCGCGGCGCCGCCTGGCCCGGAACCGCCCGGACGGCGAGGGCGCGGGCAGCGGGCGCGGCGGTCCCCGCTCCGCGGAGCCCTTGGGCTCCGCCTCGTCCAGTAGCCAGGAGTCGCTGCGCCCCCCAGCGGCCGCCGCGGTGGCAGCGCTGGGCACGCGCCCCTCGCGCCTGGAGGCGCTGCGGCTGCGCCTGCGCGGCACCGCAGACGACATGCTGGCAGTACGGCTTCGTCGGCCGCTGTCACCCGAGACGCGGCGGCGCCGGAGTAGCTGGCGCCGTCACACCGTCGTGGTGCAGAGCCCTCTGACCGACCTCAACTTCAACGAGTGGAAGGAGCTGGGCGGAGGGTGTACTGCGGACCCCCCGGGCCCTCGGGCGCGCAGCGACAACAAGGACTCTGGCCTCAGCAGCCTGGAGTCCACCAAGGCGCGGGCTCCGTCTTCCGCCGCCTCGCTGCCGCCTGCGCCCGGGGACCCCGGGGCCCTGCAGAGCCAGCCCCCGCGCCGCTCGGCCGCCTCCCGCCTCCATCAGTGTCTGTGACCAGCCCCTTTCCCTCCCCTCCCCGCGCCACTCGTTCCCACTCAGAGTCCCTTTGGAAACAGGCGTCTCCTGTGGCTTGCACCCCCTCTTCTGTTGCCCCTGATGCATCGGGCACTGAGGCCATGTCTCCAGTTTACGTGCTGGAATTGATAGGGGGTGGGCAGAATGTGAATGGGAGGGAGGGGACTGGGGGAGAGGCTGCTGGGGGTCTGTGTCCCCTGGATAGATGACAGAGTGCCTTCCTGGGCTCTTCTGTGTCTGCACTTAAAGACCCTGCTGGCTGTGGGGTGTGGATAGGGAACCCTCTCGTCTCAGACTAAAGGAAAGACACTGCGGGATGCCGGTTCTTCGCTTCCTTCCTCTGCCCCCACGCCCATTAGCGCCTAGCGCCTAGCTAAGGGGTGTGGGGACTTCGTGTGTACGTCTAGGGAGAGGAGGTACAGAGTGGTGGTGTCCACGGGAGGGGGGTTGTGTGTGCAAGTGTGTGTAGTCACTGTGCAAACGTGTTTCCAGTAGCAACTTCTGCCACTCCTCTTCCTTTGTCTCTCCACCCCGACGCCCACCAGGGCTCCCTGCCTTTGGTACACACTGGGACCCTTCCCTCCTGCTGATTTTCAGAGCCAGGGAGGGGGTCGGGGCCACTCCGCAGAGGCAGGGCTGAGACTTCCGCCAGGTCCACTCCCCTACCAACCTTTTGGCAAACAGCGGTCCCCAACCTTTTTGGCACAAGAGACTGGTTTTGTGGAAAAAATATTTTTGCACCGACTGGGGTGGGGGCGGGGGGAGACAGGAGGCGGAGCTCAGCGGGTAGCGCGAAGCTTCGCTGTCTTGCCCGCCGCTCACCTCCTGCTCTGCGGTCCGGTTCCTAACGGGCCACGGACCAGTACCAGTCTGCGGTCCAGGGGATGGAGACCCCTGCTGTTAATTATCCCTCCCTTCCCCCTGCACTTTGACCGTGGGCAGCTGCCCATTCCCCAGACAGTTTGGGGAGGGTCCAGTGTCCCTGCCCCACAACTCCCTTGCCGCTCTCTTTGTTCTTCCAGCTGTGCCGGCTTCTTCCACAACTCAGGCACCCCCTGCCCCCCCACACACACACACCTTCTGCCCTCGGTGGGTAAAGGGGGAATAGTAAAGCATCCTTGGTCTCAGCCCCCCTCTCTCTCTGGCTCGTGCGCTCTCTCTCTCTCTCTCTCTCTCTCTCTCTCTCTCTCTCACACACACACACACACATTGATTTATGGGGTCTGAGCTGGGCTGTTCCTTCAGGATGGGTGTGACCCAGCCCCTCTCCTCCCCCACTGTAAATAGACCTCCTATCCCCAGGCCTCCCACGCTCGCCCTCACTCATTCCAGGGACACCCACGTGGGGCTGTGAACCCTACTGCCCCGTCTATCAGTCCTCTTGATTTATGCAGAGACTTGCTGTAAAGTAGATTTCTCTTCTCCCTTCCCCTCCCTTTTATTGTAAATATTGTCTCTAAATGTGTAACATATTATAAAGAATTTATAAGGATTTTTAAAGATGTTTTGCTCATTAAAGAAGTGTTGTAACAGTGTTGCAAAAGCCTCTGGCCCCACATCAGCATGTCCCCTTTCACGGTGTCTTTGATGCACCTCTCTAGGCAACAACTAAGATATCCTGCTTCTGAAAAGTCCTGTCTTAAAAGTATAGTCTCTATCTTGGAAATAAATGGCCTTCCTTGAGGCATGAGTCAGATGTCTCACTTGTTCTGGAGGGAGGAGAGGGCCAGAGCGGGGCTGAGACGGGGAAGCATGAGGTCTCTGGCTCACGAAAGGAGGGCAGCTGGGGCTGGACGGGGGTGGGGAGGGGGAGGGGGGGGTGGCAGAGTGGAGGCAAAGCTCTGCCTCCTGGTACTTTCATAGGGGCCCTGTCCTGGGAGACTTGTATGAGCAGCGACATGGGCACAAGATACAGTATGGGAGGGCAGGTGACCCTCATCGCACAGAAGGTTTCCATGCCCCTGCTCGCTGTATTCCCACAGAGGCCAGGCAGGTCCATAGGCACCTTCCTTCTCATTCCTGCCTGGACCTTCAGAGTGGCCCAGAGGTGCTGGCCAGGAGACAGGAGGTGTGGGCGAGGCCTCGGCCACTGATAGGACCCTTCCTTGCCCGCTGTCATCATAGGCACTCTGGGCCCTGACAGTATCCCCAGAGGACATTATGGGGTTTGCCCGTTGTCTTAGTCAAGTGCGCAAATGTGCAGCACGGGATGGGTTTCCTTCTACATCTTAGCACTGTAGTTTCCCTGCCACCTTCCAGGCTGTCTTTGATGAGCCTCTTATCCATCTGTAGGAAAAGCAGGTGACAGTCATCAAAGAGAATCAACAAGGGGCCCGGGAGGTGGTTTTAGTTTGGCAGATGCGCTAAGGGCTGGTGCTGCTGTGAGCGCACGTCAGCCCCAAGGGTTTTCCAGGCGGTAATTCAATCTTCCATCACTCTTTGAGTTCCCACACATTGTCATCTCCATTTTACATGTGAGGAGACTAAGGCACAGAGAGGTGGCAGTGCTTGTCCAGGGTCACACAGTTACTAAGAGGTGGAGGCAGGATAAATCTAAGCCCAGAGAAAAGACACCTGCCCACAGGGCCACCTTCTGTAGGATGTGCTAGGCTTGGCTGAGAGAATGGATCAAAACCCTGCGCTCTCCTTCAACTATCCTTCAGAAACAAAGGCGAAATGAAGACACCGCCAGTGAAGAAAAACGGAGAGCCTGTCCTTGGTAGATCTGCCCTTTGAGAAACGCGAAAGGGAGTCGCCGAGCTGAAATGGAAGCACACTGGGTGGTAACTTGAATCCGCGCAAGGAAAGATGGAACACCAGTAAGAAGAACTACATAGGTAGTACGAAAGACAGTGTAAACATTTTTATTTGTAATTCCTTTCCTTTTTGGTCTCTAAAAGGCCACTGCATAAAGCAATAATGACAAAACCGTGTTGACAGGCTTATGACGCATTGGAGCCAGGTGCGCAGACAGTGCGGGAGAGAGGACGAGGGCCTCCCCGGGTGTCCGGTTGTAAAGCGGTCCCTGTCCTCCTATTGTCCAGGGCCCGACTCCGTGGCCAGCCTGAGGTCAATCAGACCCTGACTTTGCTCAGCCCGCCTTCCCCATCCGTAAAACCAAGGCAATCACGCCTGTAACCGTGTGGTGAGGACCAAATAAATGCTCAGTAAATGCTAGTGATGAGCAGTGACAGTGTCAGCAAAGCTCTTTTGTCAGCTCTGAGTCGGGCGACCACCGACGGACCCGCCCTCGAGTGCTGGGTCTGCATCCACTCCTCGCCCCGGCCCATCTCTTCTCCAGTGTCCAGAGGCAACTTCTGAAATAGTATCAGATCGTGTCATTCTCTTACTTAAAACCTTCCAAATGCTTCCCACCGCTCCACGAAACCCACCTTTCTTACTATATCCCTCCCCCAACTATCCCACAAGACCTCCCATGACAGAGCTTCCATCCCCCACTTGGAGCTCAGGGCAGG
The DNA here is from genome assembly GCA_007922815.1 of Macrotus californicus. NCBI lineage: Eukaryota > Metazoa > Chordata > Mammalia > Chiroptera > Phyllostomidae > Macrotus > Macrotus californicus. Next base: position 59,240 of record VMDR010000816.1, read on the forward strand.
CCCTCTCCCCCCATCACTCTCCTTGGGCTTCATTCATTTTCCAGAGACCACAAATCACTTCTCACTGAGGGCCCTTCTGCTTGGGACAGTTGGCCACCAGCTTCCACGGAGACACTTAAAGTCTCCATTCAACTGTGGCCCCAGGGCCTGGTTACCCTCTCAGAGATGGTCTCCATCACTCACTACCGGAGTCACTGTGGGCCTCCTTTCCTGCGGCAGACTCAGCTAACTGTCATCACCTCCCAGGATAGAAGGTTTGGTGTTTGGGGTGAAGGCAGAGGAAACCCAGTAACACCCCAGGCCTCAGCTGAGCAGGAGAATGCCTTGAAGGGCAGCCTCAAGGACCATTAGAACATGCTGGAACAATGACACAGCTTTCAGAATTCCAGGAAAACCTAAAAATCCCCATCAGGACATCTGGCCCACTCAGTGGTGGGGCAGGCTAGACTCTGATGTGGTGACCCGGAAGGGTTCGGGCAGCTTGCTGGCTACAGGGCCCAGGCCCCCACCCAATCAGAACCAAGGATAAATCTCCTCTCAGGGGTCTTTCACTTTCAGAGGAGACCATGGGGTAAGCGGAGCCAGGAGGCCTTGGAGGAGAAAGCAGAAATGCAACATGACGGGGGCTGAAACTAGACCTGGAGAGACAGTGTGTTCCAAACTGTGGGTCTGACCCCTTGGAAGGTCATGAAATCAATTTAGTGGGTTGTGACTCACATGTTTAGAGTTTAAGAGAGAAAACCAGAGTGTGTTGTATAAATGCCGTTTCAGTAAATATATGGGTGTTTGTGTGTGTGCATGTCGAAACTGCTGAAACACGCATTTCTTACCATGAGCTACAGTTTTGAAAAAAGGCTTGAAAGCTGCTGCTCCTGAAAGGATGAGCAGACACCCCGAAGGATCAACCCGCCCAAAGGGCAGGAGGGTGAGACCCAACCCTGGGGATTCCTGGAGGTACTCAGACCCTACTTGGTTTTGGGGGGAAAGCATTGGGTTTGGGGTCAGGCGGAGCTGGACTCAAATCCTGACTGCACTGTACTCTGAGCCACACACCTCAGGTCTTTGGCTTTGTCACTCGCAAGCGTTAAGTAAGGTCAGCAGCGACCTCACTGATGGTGGTGAGTCACCTAGCCAGGAGCCGGCACTCACAAGTTAGCCATGTTCCTCTCCAGCATCCCCATGATGTTGGTTTGCAGGGCCCTTGGGGGCAGCAGCGGCCCCACGGGGGTTTTTGCCCCTCCTGCCCTGAGCCTTGCCTGCTAAGCTGCACGGCAGTTGGCTACTGAGGATCCCCATCCTCTGCCCCATCCATCCCAGCACCTTCCAAGGTGAAGCTGAGAAATAATGAGACAGCAGCCTATAGGAAAGAGATCCAGGAGAGGAAAAAGAAACAAGTTTTATTTAAGCCCCAAACACTCGGCTAGAAAAACCGAAAAGGAAAGAGAGCAGGGAAGTGGGGAGAAGGACATTAAAAAAGAGAGACAGAGAAAACACAGCAACCCTTTTCCATTTAGAAATTGTCAAATTACACTGACAGAGGTCACAGAATATCCACAGAAGCCATCACTGCTACACCAACACAGGCCCTAAGGGGTGGACCGGGCGGGGTGTGGAGCCAGGGCTCGCCCCGGGAAGGGGGCCCGCCTGGGACCCCTCTCAGAGCCTAAGGCTCCTGGGGAAACAGCAGATTGTGGAAGGGGCGGGAGAGAAAGCCCCATGCGAGTTACACAGCACAGTGGGCGGGGGCTGGGAGGACCAGGTACAAGGGTCCCCCCAGACGATTCAGTTTTCTCTTGGTCAAGCACACACTGATGGACAGAGCAGCGAGGCGCATGCAGCTGGGGAGGCATTGACGTGCTGTGGGCTTTGAGAGGGCCGTGGGGATGGGGGCTGGGGAGGGCAGCCAGAGCAGGTGGTGCAGGGTTGATGGAACACACCCAGAGGCACTTCCACACACCTGGGTCTACACGCATTTGCACACTCATGCGCAGGTCACATGCACCTCTACATACACCCCTGTCCACACATAAGTGGCCCACACGCATACAAGTCTTGCAGCTACACACGTCTGCACACACACACTCCATGCATTCTCACACGCAAAGCTCTTCTCCACCGATGCACAGGTGGGCATGTGCTGATGCCCACACAGGTTACATGCACCGAAGTGCGCACACCCCCCTGAGCACGGAGGCAGGCGGTCACACCCATGCTTCTCTCTGCATGTGGGTAAGCGGACTTGTGCTAGTGCACACACATAGACCGGCTGCACGCAATTCCACACCAACGCCTCTCGACCCGTAGTGTGCAGGAGCGAGAGTGAAAGAACATTCCTCGAAGCCCATTGGGCTCCACGTGAGCAGGCACGGTGGGCCCAGGGTTCCCTCCATCCGCCCCTCGTGGATGGACACTCCCACTTCCCTCTCCCCCCACAAAGGGACATTCAACTCAAGACAATGACGGTGGGACACACATTCAGGTCACAGGGCTGAGGGTGGGAGCAGTGAGAGTAGCAAGCGGAGTAATGGAGTGGAGGGAGGAGGGGCACCACTCCCCCTCCCCTCCCGAGTCAGAGGGTCTCTGTACAGCCAAATCAAACCAAACCTTGTCACTGGACCACAGAAGCCAGGCCGATGTGCCCATCCTCCAGCCCCCCTCCCCCGCCAAAACAGCGGCCAGGGAGAGAGTGGTTTTCTTTTTTTTTTCTTTTTTAAATATTTATATATATTTATATTACGTATATTATATATATAATATGTAAATATATTTTTAAAACAATATAAAATGTTAAGACACTTCACTTAAATGTAAAGAGTTGCCTGCAATTAGAAGTAATTGCATCATTTGTGAGGTCCTTTTTTTTTTTTTTTCTGTTTTCCAGGTTTTTTTTTTCCGGGGGGGATTTTTTTCCTCTTCTTTTGTTCTTTTTCAAAAAGGCTTACTTGCCTTTGTACAAAAATGAGTCAAAGCTAGAAAACAAGGATGAACCAACAAAAATAAAACAACAAAAAAAGAGAGAAATGAAGAAACACGACCCAATTTTCCTTCCCTCCCCCAACCCTCAACAGCTGCCCCAGGCTCTCCTGAAAAGAGGACCTTCCCGCCAGGTCCCGGGGTCTAGGAGGTGCCCCCCTTCCGTGGCTCCTTCTTTCTGTGCTTACTAAGGGAGATCAATCCCAGCCCCCCTCCCCTGTGCTTACCCCACTTTGTGCTCCAAATAGGAACCCTGCTCCCTGGGGATCCCCGCCATCCTCTTCCTCCTTCCCCAACCACAGAACCTCCCTGCTGGCCCCTTCGCACTCTGTGGGGCCAGGGCAAGAACCAAAACTGGTTTCTCCCTCCCATCGCGGGACCTGGCCACTAGCCACACCGTGGACAGCTGCCATAAGGCGGGTGGCCCAGGTCAGGGATGCTGGCTGACCAGTCAGGCCTCAGGGACCCTCAAGGATCTCCCCGGCGATCTCCAGCTCCCCATTAAAAACTGTGTCTTACCCCTTCCCTGAAAACCCTCAAATCTCAAAAGAGGATGATTGAAGGTCAAGTCATCCTGCCCCTGGGGTCAGAGCCGTCCTCACTGCCCCCCCATCAACCTCCTCTGTATGCCCCCATTTCCCTTACAACTAGACCCTTCCCACCCTCCAGGCCTCAAAACTTAATTATCTAGGCCCTTCATTCTCTCCCGCCCCACCCCCACTAAATAAGTTAACGGCATTTAAAGTGCTAAATTAGGAAACGAAAAGTATCAAATACCCCTCCTCTAGACTACCCTGTCCCAAGGCAGTGTCCCCAGGGTCAGGCTGCCTGCTCAACCCACCATCAGCAGCCGGTGGTCCAAAAGGCCCCTTCCCTGCCTCCGCACAGGCCGGTGGCCCCTCATCACAGGAAGGGGGTCCCAAGGAAGCCATCTCCCCTCCAAGACACAGCCTCAACAGGCTCACAGACCCCTGAGGCCCCTCAACCCCTAAGCCCCTTTCCAGCCCCAAAATCTGAACTCCAAGCCCACCAGGGCACAGGTGGAAGGGGGCAAAGCAGCAGCCGCATTCCGTCGTCAGGTCCCCGAGCTTGCAGCACAGGTGGGGCGCCGCCAGGACCAGAGTCTGCCTGCGTCCCCGTCTTCCAGCCCGATAGTGGGTGGGTCCAACATCCAGGTTTTTCCTCCAGGAAGGTTTCCGAGGAAGGGGAGGGGGCATCTCGCTGCTCCAAGTCTCCAGGGCTCAGAGT
>VMDR010000816.1:63560-147308 GCA_007922815.1 Macrotus californicus
AAAAAAAAACACCAACAGGGAATGAGTAGAGAGAGGTGAGAAGGGCCACCTCCGTGGCAACCCTTTGGAGGGACTGGAGAAGGGGGTGGGGGTGGGGTGGAGGTGACTGGAAGTGTAGGGAGATAAATGGCAGGGGTCAAGGAGGGGTCAGGCTGGGGTGGAGGTGTGAGGAGGCTTCTAGAAGGAGATGGAAGAATTCCTCGCCCCAAACGAAGTCAATACAGGGTTAGAGGTTCTGGAGGCCGAGGGCTTGTCTGAGACTGGGCTTGAGGTCTCACTCGACCCGCTCGTCTCTCTGGATGGTTTAGTGGCCTGGAAGGAAACAGGGTCCGGGGTCAGAGAGGGGAGGGGAGGGCCTGCATGCTGGCCCCCACCTGAAACCTTGAAAAATGAAAAGCCTGCACATATCCAGGAGAAAATTCACTGCAAGGGGAAGAAATCAGAGGGGCAACTGAAGAGAGTGGCCCCCTTCAGACAGGGGAGGGGGCCCCAGCAGGGCCAGAATGGGACCAAAGGGCCTGGGAACCAGGGTGGGAATGTGGGCCCGAGGTTACTGACAGGGGAAGAGAGAAGGCAGAGAAGCAGAAGGGAGATGCCCAGGGCCAGCAGACAGGGAGATGGGGCGTGGGGGAGAGGACAGGAGCGGAAGGAGGAAATGAAACATTAGCCGCCACAGAAGTGCATGCCCTCCGAGCAGGGGGGGAGTAGGGGGGCTCTTCGTCCCCACTGGCCAGCAGCCCAGCCAGGGTCCCTTCCTACCTCACTCAGCAGGAGGCTGATTCTAAGCAGGTTTGATGGTGGCAGCACAGGAGAGAGCTTGTCCTCCGTGGGGAGCCCCTCTCTGCAGAACCTCCCCACCCCCACCCTGGAGGAAGAGGTACTCACTGCATGGAGCCTCCCTCCCAACTGCTGCTGGGCCTGGAGAGTAAGGGAGCTCACTCCAGGTAACAAGACTCACACACACGAGGCAGCCCTGAGAGTCAGAAACAGCCCAGTCCCTTCCCCACCTCCAGCCACTCCCTCCCTGCAGGTCTGTATCCTTCCAGAACGACAGGTCACAAATGCAGATTCCCGCGCCTGCTCTAGAATTCTGGTATGAGCTCAGGAGCCTGCATATTAGGCAGGCGCCCCAGGTGGTCCCGCTGCACGCTTCACTTTGAGATCCGCTGGGTTAGGGCTACACAGATGGGATTTCTCCCTGTCACCCCTGGCCTTACTTAGCTACTAGTGTGGTAACTGAACTGTATTGATTAAAAACAAAAACAAAAAAAAGACAGAAAGGGCCCCGGCCAGGTGGCTCAGTTGGCTGGAGCATCATCCCATACACCAAAATGTTGTGGGTTTGATTCCCTGTCAGGGTGCATAGGGGAGGCAGCCAATCGATGTTTCTCTCTCACATCGATGTCTGTCTGTCTCTCTCTCTCCCCCTTTCCTCTCTCTCTAAAAGTCAGTGAACATATTCTTGGGTGAGGATTAAAAAACAGTCAGCCCTGGCTGGTGTGACTCAGCAAATTGAGTGGGGATCTGTGAAGCAAAGGGTCGCTGGTTCGATTCCCCGGGCACATGCCTGGTTTGCAGAGCCAGGCCCCCAGTAGGGGGCGTGCGAGAGGCAACCGCACATCGACGTTTCTCTCCCTCTTTCTCCCTTCTCCTCTAAGAGTAAGTAAATAAAATCTTGAGAAAAAAAAAAAGACAGAAAGGAAGAGTACTGGAAAGAGAACGCTGTGGCCCATCGCCAGAGGCCTCCTGCAGTTAGGTCTGGGCCGGGTCAGTCGGTTTCCCACGACCTACATTATCAGCAGCTGCTGGGTCAGCTCTACCAGATGCGTGCAGGGGAAAGCCAGACTGTGTGGCCCCAGCAGCCTGGAAGGGAAACGAGTTGGCATGCAGCCTGACCGCTGACCGTGAACCCACCCTTGCTGCTGGTGACCATTCCTTCTCCCCCACGTGCACAGCGAGTCACCCGGGGTTTGCTCACCACACTGCAGCCTGCTACCTTGTCCGCTTTAGGGAAATCAAGGCAAGTCTCCCAGGGGTCGCCTACCCCTCTCTTGCTTACTGTGGCCATGCACTCCTTACTCAGAGGGGCTCCGGGGCTGTCGGCACACTACCCTTCTGTTCACTCAGTCCCTTGCCAAGGGCCATGTGCCAGGCATGGTCCCTGCTCACCAGTCCCAGTACCTAGGCCCCAAGAAAACTCATTTAAAGGCAACCAAGAGCTCTTTTACTGCCGGTCACTTACCTTAAGCTCCGGCCCTGCCCCTCCCCTCCCACCCTTTCCTGTTTAAAGTTCTTTCTCCCAAAGCCAGGTGGGAGAGGCGCAGTCCGTCTGCTTCCTCCCCATGGCCCCTCACATCTCACACCCAGCTGTTTGGCTCCCTCCTGGCTGTCCTCTTTGTTCTCAGCCCATCTCTAGTTAAAAGCTTTTTCCGTTTCTTCCCTTGAGCACTAGTTAAAAGCCTCTGTCCTTTCCGAGCTTTGGTCTTTAAAACACCTGCCCCCCCCACCCCACTTGGGCCTCCACCTGACTCCTGCATTCGCTCAGGTGAGGTGCCCTCACCCAGGTGATGCCCCCCTTCTGCCATGGCCAGTGCAAGGCCTGCAAACATCAGTGCTGGGCAGAGTCCACATGATGCCCCCTCCCCCCAACGCCACCTTCTTCCCGGAGACCTCTTACGGTTGCTCTGTGAGCATCTGTTTGGTAAAAATCTCCTAGGCCATCTTCCCTCCCAGGGGCCTGGCGGCAGCAATAGCCAAAACCCACTTTCCTGAAGCTGAGGGAGCCCCGTGTCCACCAGTGCCCATGGCCCTGCCCTGTGCTGCTCGGAACTCTCAGGTGACACAGCTGCTGTCTCTGAAGGTTCCTGCCACTGGCATTTCACCAGCCAGTCCTCTCCTGTTGCTCCTAATTATGTCCAGAGAAGCAGAGCTTTGTCACCTTTGTGGCAGGGCAGAAACCTCACAAACGTTCTGGGGGCGACTGAAACCATTAGCTGGGGTCCAGAGGGCTGAGCCCGGCATCCTTCCTCTTCCTGTGGGTCAGAGGTTAGCACCCCCTCTATGCCCTCAGCATGCTGACATGTCCCTCCATGCTATGACACACAGATTTCCATACAGGTGTAACCTGTAAGTGTACGATGCAGCAGACCCTGCTGGCACCTCGTGCCACCTCCCCCTGGCCCACAAGCCCGTCTTTCTTGCTACTTGTCTGAACCGGGCACTGGACTGTCAGGAGACGGGGCTTCTCCCAGCCCTCGGCGGGCGGGTCCTGATAAGTCTATGGCTGAAATCCCAGCTCTGCACTTCCTCGCCGCGTGACCCTAAGCAGAGTCTCTCTGGAGCCTTCCTGTCCTCACCAGCAAGGCAGGGAAAACAGTTCCTACAGCATCAGAGTCATGTGAGGTGATGCAACACAGAGCGTGAGGCCTGTGCCTGTGCCCAGGACGTGATGGACGGGAGTGATTATCACTCACTGTTCTATCACTGTAACCCTGCAGGTCTGCTTTGTCTGTTTCCATCTGGTTCGGGCCTGATCCGTGGCAAATTCCTTCATCTGTTCATTCACCTGCCCAATAACTGTTTACTGACTGCCCAGGGGGCCAGGCACTGCTGTAGGTGCTGAGGGATTCGCAGCGACAAATCAGGTTAAGCACATATATTTTAAAATGCAAAGTTGTTATGAGGATTAAATAAGGCACGTACACTTGGTACATGGAACGTGCACCGATTACTTTCTATCTGCCTCTCCAATGTCCCACCCCGCCAATCCAAGTCCTGCCATGCTCTGTGCCTTGGCTGGCTGACCCCCCACCCCACCCCCATGCCTTTGCTGACTAGCTTCTGGTTGGGTTTGGCCAATGAGTGGGGTTAAGGCAGGGTGGACGGAGAGCAGGGTGAAGTTTCTTCCCTACCGCCTCCCGCCTTGGTGTCAAGTTGCTGGCAGTAGCCCCCCCCCATAACCATAGCTCCCACTGCCCCTCTCTCACTGGGCTCCCTAAACTCTGGGCCCCCCTGCCCCCTCTCCCCAGGGAGGCCCAGCTTCCTGCTCTCACTAGTCCCCATGTGCCTCAGCATCCCTGTGTTTTCCCCTGACTCTCTGGGTGGGCCCTTCATTACAGTCCCTCCATTTGAGCCACCCGAGGGGACCCAGGAGATGCTCACCGATCTCCCAGCTGCCATGCCACCCTTGGGTGCTGAGCACAACACCAAGAGACTTTTCTCAGCCATGCTCCGTAGTACCAGGCACTGTTGCACCATCTCGGCACTCCCGTCTTTGACCCCAGTTTCTGTGTCTCTGGTCCTGGCACTTCTATTTCCCTCCCCCATCACTGCCAAAGACAGCTTCGAGCCTCAAGTGTTAGAATTCCGTGGCCTCTGCCCAGCCCTTGACAAATGTACAGTGTGGTGACTCCCCTTTGGAGAGCACTCGGTGGCTTTCAAAGTTCTCTCCCCACACCCAGCGTTCTGTGACCTCAGCACCTGCCGTGTTTTTGTCCCCATTGTACAGATGAGGAAGGAGCGTGCAGAGGGCAGAGGACTTGGACCAAGGTCACAGATGACTGGGTATGGAGCGGTGTCCCAGCCCAGAGAACAGAGGGCCAGGGGAGCCAGGGTGGCTGAGCTAGTCGAGGGTGTGGGTGGGGGGGCGGAGAACCAGGGGGAGGGAACCTGGCTGTCAGAAGGTGCCCTCGGCAGCAAGGGGGACTTTCTGGCGGGCACAGCTTCCAAGCTGGGGGAGGGGCATCACCATATCTGCATCCAACACCCCTCCCGCCCCGCAGGGCTGGGAAAGCAGACTGGACACAGAAGTCACAGGGAGAGCCAAAAGGGCCTGCATTTAGGCAATGGGGCACGAGGTGAGTTTTTTCCTGCCTCTGTAAAAATTTCCATGTGGAACATGTATTACGGATTAGAAGGAAGATGCTTTTTTAAAGAAAGGCCACTAGAAAAAGTGAACGTGAAAGCCACAGCGAGACCAGTGGCGGAAGTGTGAAGAGAGAACCACGATGTCCATGCAGGAGATTAGGGGAGGGAGGAGGGGGCTCGCGGAGATGCCCAAGCATGGGTGGACACCTGCAGGGAGGTGACGTTTCCTGAGGGGAAAGCAGCTGGCAAGCTTGAGCTCAGACCAGAGACCTGGGCAGGGACAGATGGCACCTGGTGCCCAAGGAGAGGTTCGTGTGGTGTGAGGGGAAGAGGCCGAAGAGGGAGCAGGCACAGTGAGGGGAAGAGGGGGACAGAGGAGAACCCCCAGAGAGGAGTCAGGGGGGAGGGCTGACAAAGGAGGAGCAGACATCAAGGAATGCTGGGTCGACACAGCCCTGAGGGTGTGTGCTGGGGGGTGGAGGGGGTGGTAATATGTCGCTCATGCTGCAGACAGGTGGGGAGATACAGCCAGAGGCCACTGGAGACCTAGCCAAGCGCAGTGGTGAGACTGGAGGGGAGGCCGAGTGGCCTGAGGAGTGAATGGAGGAGAGGGCGCAGAGGCGACGGAGGTGACTGGTGGGCAGGGGAGAGGGCAATATGCCAGGAGCTGTGAGCTGGGGAAGCTGGGAGTCAGGGCGAGAGATGGTGGATCATCATGACATCGGGGGGAGGGTCTGATGAAGAGGATGCAGCAAATGCATTTTGGGGGAGGAGTGTCTGACAGTCTGGATTTGAATCCTGCTCCACTACTTGCCAGCTGTGTGATCTCACGTAAAGCCTCAGTTTCCCCGTCTACCAAATGGGGATGATAAGGACCTCCCCCGGAGTGGTGTGAGATGAGATAACCTGTGTCTGGCACACATGAACACACCACGAACATCAGCTGCTGTTCTGGGCACGAAGGAGGGACCAGCCTGGATAGGACAAGTGGTACTCTTCCAGGGTGGTGGCAGGAAAAAGAGCCAGGGATGGGATTCGTAGGTGTACTGGGAGACCCATGAGGAAGACAGTGGGCCAGTGGAAAGCTGGTGAGGAGGGGCTGGTCAGGGGGTGGACAGAGTGGATGGCCCATCTCCGCTGGATTCTCCAGGGAACCAGCAGGAGGCAGAACCTTTGTGCCCAGGGCTGTCACAGGCCATGTGGTGGGAAGCCTTTGGGATCCCTGCATCCCAGTCCTGGCTCTGACCCACTTTGCTATGCACTCCTGGGAGGTCCCTTCCTTCTCTGAGCTGTCTCCTTGGTGGTAAAGGAGGCGGCTGGACTCACTCATTTCTCACCTCCTGCCTCTGAGCCTAGAATCTTCTTCATGGCACAGCCTCCAGACATTTTCACAGCCCTGACCTCCACCCCAGCACCCAGAATGGGGGCCAGACATACAGGAGCTGCTGAGAAATATTTGCTGAACCAAACAAGTGCACCAAAGGTCACACAGCATCGAGGCCCAGGGGCCACCCTGCACCTCTGCCCCAGCTGCATGCGGACCACAGGGCAGAAACACCCATGGCAAGGTGGTCGACCCCATACCCCAAGCCTGCTGCTTAAATCTGAAAGGCTGTGAAGCACTCCTGCTGCTCCTTCCCCACCTGGGGGTCAAAGTCTCTCTTTTCCTGCCCTCCCCATGGAATGTCAGGGGGAACACACAAAAGAAACCCAACATAAGCCCGAAAAGCAGATGCAAGTTGGTTTCTCCCTCAGCTGCAAGATGGCCTAGGAGCTGAGAGAGGAGCGGAAACGAGAGCGGAGCCCCAAAGAGCAGGCAGGGATGGGAGTGGAGAGAAGGAAGCAGGGGAGAGGAGGGAGGTGGCAGAAGATGAAGAGACGTATAAGTCTCCCTACCATCCCCAGGGCAGGCCAGGCCTTAGAAGGGACCCAGTTACTGGGGCTGGTGGGGACAGGAGTCCACTCGTTCCCCCTCCTACAGAAGCAGCTGGGGAGGAGCCTTGTAACAGGGAGGGGCCAGTTGAGCACAAACGTTCTAAACCAGATCCAGAGCACTGGGCTTAGGGAGAGGAGAGGGGAGACTGCCCAAGGGGCTGGTGGGGCAGCCCTGGCAGGGAGGGTCTCTCTGGACAGCGGGTGGGAAGGTGGGCACCATGGCAGGAGGGGGCCACACAGCACTGCGAGGATGGGGGCGGGGGAGGAGGCCTGGATGGGGCCATGGTCCCATTCCCCTGGTGCCCATCTTACCTGCTGCTGGGCCTGGATCCTCATGTACTCGGCCCTCTGCTTGCCGTGCTTGCCTTTGTCAGGGCTGCCTGGCTGGCCCTGGGCTGCCTTCAGCCTAGAGGCCCCTGGAGTCACCACCTTCATGGGTGGCACACTGCCACCGCCACTCTGCAGGAAGAGGGACAGGGTTGCAGTTGGAGGGAGAATCACATAGGAACCCGAGGCCCTGGGGGGGCGGGGGCGGGCAGGGGGCGTGTCTCTGGGCCCTGGAGGCCTGCTCCTGACTCTATGTTCCAGGCTAGGACTCAGACCCACTCTCTGAGGCCAGGTTTAAGGTCTCCCTGATGGAGAGGTAACTGGGGCCACCAGCTAGGTCCTTAACCACGCTGCTCCCAAGAGAGAACTCTTGGGTGATTTCCTTAAATAGCCCAGAGGCAGCTGGTGACCCCAAGGGAGAGCCACTTCTAAAGTAAAGGTCGCTAGTACCATCCCCACTCCCAGCAAGAGGCACCATCCGGAGCCCAGGAGAGCATGCCTGAGATTGGCGGCAGGGGTGGGGGGGGTCTTTATAATGGCAGACAGAGCAGGATTGGCAGCCCCAGGCCCACAGCTTCCTCCCGGTGGGAGGTTGTGGGTAAAGTCTCCCTGGAGATGGACAGATCTGGCCCCCTTGAACCACCCCAGGCACCAGGCCTACCCAGAAGTGCTCTGGGGATCTGGAGGTGCAGTCAGAGAACAACAGAGACAGAAAGAGTCAGACAGGAGAGGAGAGGGGAGGGGAGTGTAGGGACAGGAAAGGGGGAGAGAACTTTATTTGTCGGTTTACAGATACAGAGCAGAGAAGTCCTCGTTCCTGCCAGGGCCGCACGGGCTGATCCCGAGGGAGGCCAGCTTCCCAGCCTCCTAGGGCTCTGCCTGCGAAGCCCACTGGGTGCCAGGCTCCCAGGGGGGTGAGAGAAGGCCGGTGAGAAGAGGGATTGTCGGTCCTGCAGCCCCCAGCCCCCTCCTGCTCTGAAGACAGAGACTGGAGCATGAAGGCAGGAGGGAGGGCATGGGAGAAGGCAGCCACCTTGGGACTGGGGGGCGGGGGTGGGGGGTTGCCAAGGGGCCCCTCGGAGGGGGCCGTGCCCATCTGGCTCAGTGTGGCTTCCAGCTCCCAGAGCGACTCTTCCAGGCTGTCCATGCGCTGGGTCGTGGCACGCCTCACTGTGCAGCTCGGGCCAACGGCAGGCTGGCCCTTAGAGTTCTCACTGCAGGGCTGGGCATCGTGTCCAGAGTCCTTGGGGGTCTCCTCCAAGTGGGTCTCAGCAGTAGAAAGCTCCTGAGTTGTGTCTGGGGCTGGTCCCCGAGAACAGAGGACTCTGACCCCTCCTTCTTCTGAGCTGCAGCCCGCTGTCCCCAGACTCTTCAGAGGGGTCCCCTCCTTGTCAGGCATCAAACTGCTCCTGAGCCTGGAAGCCTCAGTCACTACTCCTGGTGGGGGGTGTGGGCCATCCCAGTCCCTCCCACTGCCAACCATGGTCCGGGGTCTTGGGGTGGGGGTCGTTCTGGGACTGGGTTCTTCAAGCCTGGCCTCTGGAGGGGACGGAGGATTGGGGGCACACTCCGTCAAGATGATCCGGGGGACGCAGAAGGCCCTGGGGCCTGGGGCAGCCTGCAGAGAGAAGAAAGATGAGGGAGCACATGATCCCTGCAAACCAGGGATTGTCTGAGCTGGGGTGGGGGCTAGACAATGGGTGAGCCCAGCCCCTTCCTTCCCTATTCGGGGACACTGAGGCAGGGAAGGGGCCTGAGTTAACCCAGCAATAGAGGCAAAGCTGGGACTAGAGCTCATGCTTCTTTCCACCGCACCCTCCCGCCTCCCACTTTCTGGCAGAGACACTGGTTAATCTAGAGGCGCAGATACGTGCTGACTTCTCGTGGCCCACGCCACATCCTGGGAGCAGGTCGCACAGGCACTCCCATGAGTTTGCCCACCTGTGCCATGGGGTAATCATAGGAGGGGTGGGCGGAGGACTGAGTGAGCTCATGTGGGCATGTGTTCAGAACAGTGCCTGGTGCATTGTGAGTGCCTGATGAATCCCAGCCATTTGTTGAACTGAACTAAGTAATGGAGGCCAGCAGCCCTGTGTGGGTAGAGACCGGATGTTGGACTCTGGCCTCAGAGGGTTGGGCTCTCACCCTCATCACAGGCTAGAGACTCCTAGTCCCTCCACTCTCAACTTTTAGAGCTTCCTCCAAGGGTTTCATAGTCATGAGGGGAGGGGCTCGGCCAAAGCCCTCTGCTGCACACAGGCTTGGGCAGAGGTAGGGCCCCTGCATCTGTGTGAGAACATCCCTAGCTCTGGCTTTGGTGGGGGCACAAAGAGATCCCTCAAACGGCGTGAACCCTGGTCTAATTCCGAGCACCAGTTTTGTGCCAGGCTCTGTCAGGGACATCTTCACCTTGAACCCTTACTGTAACCCACGGAATGGCTGCTACTCTCATCTCCACTTCATCAGTGAGGAGATCAAGGGTAAGGAGGGTCATGCGATTCACTCAAGGTCATTTACCCACAGCAAGTTAGTGGCAGAGGCAGGATTTGAACCCAGGTAGTCTGACTCCAAGTCCAGTACTCTTTCCACTAAAAGGAGCTATAAGGCGATTCTTGGGGGGCAGCAGAGTCCCCAGCCTCCCTCCCGAGGCAACCCACCAGCCCTGTTACCTGCTTACCTGAAGGTGACGGTGCAGACTGGGAAGCAGAGAGGGTGACCCATGCCTGCCTGACTCCACTGCCTGATGGCACCTCAGGATGCAGAGGGTGGGCCAGGCCCCAACGGCCAGCCGAGGGGCTTTGCCCACTGGACCCCTTCAGGATCAGGACTCAGAGCCAGAAAGGGACAGGGGCTGGGTGCCAAAGGCACAGCCTGCTGGGGGCAGCCCTTCCAGACTGCTTGTCCCCAGATGGCTCCTCGGACCGCTCTGTGTCCATCCTCTGACCAGCAGATAGCACTGTCTACCCATCTGGTGCCTGTCTGCTCCCCCTGGCCAGGAAGACAAAGCAACACCAGGCCTCAAGCCAGGCCAGAAATCATGTGGTGGCCAGCACGGAGCCCACGTGGGCCAAGGAGAAGCAGACGAGTCAGGTGAGCCTGTGTGTGCATTGGAAGCTACCCTCCAAGAGCAGGGGCCCTCCTGACCCGGAGTGACTGAGCAGCAGGTAAGGTTCCCAGACCATACCCCACATCTCCCCACCCCCGCCTCTCCCAAGGTCGTCTTCCCCAAGCACAGCCCTCTGGGAGTGCAGACAGCAGCTCCACCCCCAAATTTCCAAGAAAGAGTAAAGAGGAAATAAGTGCAGCAGGACAGCAGCAAGGACTGAAGTTAGAGAGAAGGAAGAACTTCCCAATGCCAAAAGATACGGAACCAGCAGCCAAGGAAGGGTATGAGTTTCTTCCATTCCAAGCTCCCTGACCAAGGGGGCAAGATGGGGCCATGGGTCAGAGGGAGGCTGTAGACAAGCTCCCCCCTGTGAGTCCTGGCCCCCACTGCAAGGCATAGATTCTAGTGGGAGAAACGGAGCCCCTGTCTGGCACAGGCTGCAGAGTAGGGAGGACCAGAGCCAGCAGAGCAGGGGGGATGGCAAGGACTAGGCAAGGGCTCAGGACAAAGATTTTGAGTTGGACCTAAAGTCCTCTAGGGGTCCAGACTCCCATCGTGGACCAAGGCAAAACCCAGACTGCAGGCCAGACCTAGACTCAGGTCGCGAATTGGAACAAAATACCCAGGCCACCATGAGCTGACTCAGAATCAAGCCTGTAAGAAAAAGCAGACCCAAGAGATCACTGGATACCAGACTGCTGAAGTCTCAGGAACAGAAGGCAGGGTTACGTGCCTGTCCTTGAGCAGGGGAGGGGGTGATTCCACATGGGTGAGGCTGTGGCTGTGGCGGGGATCCAAGGATGTGACTGGCATTTTAGCAAGTTAGCGTGACAGGTGAAGACAGGAAACTATGGAGGCACAGGCAGAAAGAGCACCGTGAGAGGTGGGGGGCAGCCCATTACCTTCCATGTGGGACCTGGGGCTGAGCCCCCAGGGGACCCGGGGTCCTGGGGGGACAGCAAGGTAGGGATCGGCTGGCGGCGGGACGTAGGGGGGAGGGAAGGCACTGAGCTTCTCTCAAATACCTGGGAAGCAGAAGGTGGGGGAAGGTTTGGAGGAGGGGTACAGGGAGGACAATGGGGGTGCTGGCCTACGGCTCAGGCACCCACAGGCAGGGGTGGCCTAGGCTGGCACTGGGATCCCAGCCTCACTTCGGCCCCTCACAATGGCCGCTGGCCACTCTGCCCTCCACATTGTCTCTCCTCCAGAAGCCCTGGAAGCCCAGTGTCTACAGCCACTCGGGGAGGGGGGCTGAGAACACCGGAGTATGAGGGACTTGGGGACGAGGGTGTGAGATGTTCAAAGAACGTTCGAGGATGGTGGTCTCAGAGCATGGCGGGGTCTCAGGGCAGTTGGGGGTGGGTTTCAAAGACTACAGTCAAAAACCTCAAACCTGGAAGGAGAGACTTCAGGACCCCTCCCCCATTTTACAGTGCAGGAAAAAATGAGGCCAGAGGGGTGGGGTTCTGAACAGGCCAGCACTCAGCAGGAAGCCCAAGAGGCCAACCACCTGTCCCAGTCCAGCCACCTCGCCCTGGGGCCAGCTCGGCAGGGAAAGGGAGCCTGGTCTGGCTGATGACTCGGGGGCCAGTCGCAACCCTGACCCACCTCCAGCTCTGCGATGATGCGGTCCTCATCGTCCTCGTCCTTGATGGCAGAGGCCATGATGGGTGGTGTGGAGGCCGGGCGGGCCACCTCGGACACGGTCCGGCGCAGCTTCACTTGGGGTTTCTGCACCTCCAGCTCCTCAGACTCCGCCTTCTGCAAGGCCCAGCCCCATCAAGACCAGGCTCCGCCCCGCCTCTGCACCAGCTCACCTCCTGGGCTCCATTGGTTCCAGACGGACTCCCACCTGCCCTAGCTCCTCATCCTTCCAGAATGGCCCCTTCCCACGGTGGAAGCCCAAGCCAGAAGCAGAGCCACCACTGACCAGCCCCCTTCTTTCCTTCTACTTCCTCTGAGAGAGGGGACTGCCCAGAGTATCTGCAGAGGTCACTTCAGGCATCCCCCTAACTCAACTTCCTCATCCCCTGCCCAAGGTGGGGGTGGTACCTTGATGAAAGCCGAGTCCTTCTTGCTGGTGACCACAACCTCTCCAGTGCGTGTGGTGGTCAGGCCATGGGAAGAGGGGAAGCTCCGGCGGGGAGGGGGTGGTGGGGGTGACTTAGAAGGCTTCTCCGTGCGGTATCGGGGCACCGTCAGCTCATCTGCAGTCAGCCAAGGGGCTGGAGGTCAGGGAACTTGTAACCCTGGAGTCTGTGAGCCACATCTAACTCCAAGGGGGTAACCCTTGCTTCCTCTTCCAGGGAAGAGGGGAAGGGAAGGCGCAGGGGAAAGGACCTAGGCTCCTCCTCCTCTCTGACCTCCCCCTGCAATCCAGCCCCAAACCCTGCTGCTCCGCCTCTTACAGCACTCTCACACCGCCCCCCACTCAAAGTGCGGGCCATGGACCAGCAGCACTGGCAGCTCCTGGGAGCTTGTTAGGAATGCAGAAGCTCAGGCCCCACCCAGAGCTGCGGGAGCAGAAGCCAAATTTTGACAGATCCCCCAGTGATTTCAGGAGCGCATTCAAGTTTGAGAAATGCTGCTGTAATTCATCTCTTTCCCACCTGCCCCTCAGCCCCTGCCCTAGTGTGGACCTGCATCCTTTTTCCATCGAGGGAGAGAACGGTAACTATTGCAAGAGCGTGACCTGCCCACCAGGTTCTCCCTTCCCCCAGTTCTTCTGGCAGCTGAGGCTGTTTCCAGGGCAACCTGCAGAAAAGTCACTCAAACCTGACATTCCTCTGCCTTTCATCCTCAGTGGCTCCCTGTTATCCAAGGCACATCCAAGCTCCTTGGCCCAGCACCCTGTGCACCTGCCAGTCTTTCAGCCTCGGCTCTGCTTGCTACAGCCCGGCCTGGGCCCTGCTGGGCATCACCAGACACAGACCTCCAGGTGTCTGCACGTGCTGTTTCCTCTCCCAGGGAAGCACCTACTCGTTTTCAAGACTCCGTGGGAAGTGCCCTTCGATGGGAAGCCCTATCCTGCCCTCCCAGGGCCTCCTCTGAGATGGTTCAACACCAGAGCGCACCTCCATATGGCAGTTAGCACCTCATTCCACCTCTGGCTTCCACACTAGCTACGGCCTGGGGCAGGTCACAGGACCGCCCTGAGCTCAGTGCTATCATCTGTAAAACGGGAAGGACGACTGTGACCACCTCCAGGGGTTGTTATGAAATTATAAGAATTAATATATAGAAAGCATTTGGGGCAGTTCTTGTCACATAAGTACTTGAGGAACACGTACGTTAGTATTCTTCCCTCATTAAATGCTAAGCTCCTTAAAGGCAAGCAGTGTCTTATTCCTCATTCCCAGCACCTAGTGCACAGTAGGTGCTTCACAAATATGTGTGGCAGGAATGAATGAATGAATGAATGAATAATGAATGAATGATGGTTGCCATTTCCGGTTCAGATTCCTGCCTGACCTGTGAGCTCACAGGCGGGGGGGTTGGGGGGTTAGGGGTACAGGAGCCATGTCTGTTTTGACCAAGGGTGCACCCCGGGTCAGCACAACCTGGTTCAGGGCATGTGCTGGGTCCGAGATGCAGAAGGATGGCTCTCTGCCTGGACCTGCCCCTCCTCCCCGTGTGGCCCTCAGCAGCAGTCAAGGCAGTGGGAAAAGGCCTTGATGGAGTCCAGCTCTAACCCAGCCTCTGGTCTCCCTCCAGCGGCTGAGGGTCAGGCTGCTGATGTCCCAGCACCTCCCTTCTCCAGCAGCCTGACCACAAAGGTCCTCCCTGGCACCTGCCTCCCCCATCGACCTGAAAGCTCCTGTAGACAGGGCTCCTCCCCTCCTCTGGGCTCTTCACCGCCCCTACCTTCCCCCATACCTGAGCCCCTCCTTCCACTGGGCTCCGTTCGGGGGGCTGCCTTCTGACCGTGGGGGACTTTCGGGGGCTTGTGGTCAGGGGTGGGGGCCAGGCCTGGGTGGGCCTTGCTCGCACAGTCCAGGTCTGGGATGGCCTTCAGCAGTTCTGCCTGTGTCTCCTCCAGCAGCCGATTGATGTCCTTGGCGCTGTACTGGGTCAGGGCTGCCCGCTTCTCCTCCCAGTCCCTCTCAGCAGCCTTGAGAGGAGGGGGCAAGAGTCAGGACTGCCGTGGCTACCCTCCACCTGGACCTTTGGGGCCTCAGCCCCTCCCCCCAGCCACACATGCAAGGAATGGTAAAGGAAGCCCCACATTTGGTCCAGCTCCCTGAGGACCCTTGGACTCCTTAAATACCACCTGCTTTCTCAGTGAGTCTGGAATACCACCTTTTATATATGGCTCTCTTGATAGAGTTAGACCTGTTTTTGGATGTTTCCTTTTGTTTCGTTGACCACATAGTCTATTCTTATGCAAACCCTGCATTGCCTCAAGCATTATAACTTTAAAATCCGCTTTTCTGTCTAGCAGGACAAATGTCACCCTTAATAGCTTCTCAGACTTCCTCTTTTCCCAGGGAAAAGTAGCCATGGCATCGGCACTTCCAGCCTAGGATGGCAGTGAGAATGTGTGAGCCTAGCTGACCCCCATCCCGGGCCCAGTACCTCAACAGACACAGCCTTGTCCACACTTCTCTTGCCAGGAGCGTCCAGGCCTTTGGTGGGGTTGCCCCCCTTGGGGGTAGAAGGGGCTCCCTCAGGTGGCCCACTCAGCTCATGGAGGTTTAGCGGAGGGCTGGGGGGTGGCAATTCAAAGTCCAAGCTTTTGTTGAAGTCGGTCTCAGCTGTCACCTTCTTGGGGGACTGGTTCAGGAGGTTGTTAGGGGGTGGCCATACCCCCTCGTCCACTTGCCTGGGGTTGGAAGAGTTAGGAGCAGCTGTGAGACCAGTGGGGTGGTGGCCCCATGGAAGGGAAGTGGGGGTGGAAGGAGGGCTCTGAGATCTTGCAGGACAGAAGCAAGGGCCGGGGGAGGAGTAACTGCCCCCAGCATTAGGGACAGCCAAGCCTGTAACAGTCAGAGTTGAGGTGTAGCGCGAGTTGTCACCTCAGTGACCTTTAGGGGAGTCAGGATAAGGGGTCAGGCTGATCTATCCATCCGGGCCCAGTGCGTGACCCCATGGAAAATCAGAGGTCAGGGAAAGAATGACCTTCGGATCTGGGCCAGCATGTCTGTGACCCCACGGCAGCGCTTGAGCAGCCCGTCCAGGCGCTGTGGCTCCTCCTTCAGGAACTTCACAGCCTCCACCTCCACACGCAGCACTACCCGCATCTTGCTCTGTAGGCCTGGGAAGTGAGCTGAGGGGACCACAAGCAGTGAGCTGAGCGGGGAGGAGCTCAGAGGCCTGGGAGAATGGGCGGTAGAATGGGCAGCGCCTGGGGCAGTGGCAGGGGCACAGCAGGGACCCCCACCAGGTGGGATGACGCCCAACTGGACCACGTGCCACGTTCACTGGCCCCTAGGCTCACCCTTGAGCTCTGTCAGCGTCTCCCCGAGCTGTTTCAGCACCAGCGCCTTCTCCTCCAGCTCGGGCCCGGGCACCAGCCGGTGGTTGTGGGAGACATCCCTCTGGATCTTCTCCACTGACTTCTCCAGGTCACTGCAGCCACAGAGAGACCCTCTCAGCCCCTCTGGCCCCAGCCCAGCCCCCTGAAATTGGGCAGCTGGAAAGAAATCAGGTCACCATCAGATCAAAATTAAAAGCCATCCACCAAGCCCCAGGCCCCGGCGAAATCAGAAATGCCAAACCTCAGAGAGGAGACTTCAGAAGAGCCCCTGGATCCCCTTTTGAAGTTCTGATCTTTAGCCGCATCAGCTCAAATCTCTGTCCCTATAACTTGCATCGTCTGATTCTCGTTCTGCCAAAGGAGCAGCGGAGAACTTGGCAGTCTTTCAGGAAGCTGGAGGTAGCAGCACGTGCCCCGGAGGGGTTTCTTTTCTGGCAGGGCGACACTGCCGCCGCTGTGTCCACCTACCTTTCCTCAAATGGTCCAGACACTCAGCCTCTCTCTTTGAGGACAAAAGTGCTTTTGATTTTCAACTGGCTTATGCTGTGCTGGTATCATTTTTTAAACCCCACATCTTTCTAAAATGTAAATCAGACCAAGTCACCCCTCACTGTGTTGAACCCTAGATGGATCCCATCATTCTGAGGGTCAAATCCAAGCTCTTCCAGGCAATCAAGGGCAAGAGGGTGAGAGCTGACAATTTGACGCAGGGTCAAACGCATCCAAATTCCAGCCCCAGCTCTGTCCATGGCCGCAGGGAGATCTTGGACAAGTTACCTCCTCTCGCCAGGCCTCGACCTCCTCATCCAAAATACGGGGATGGTAAGGGTTCCTCCCCCCACCCCCCTCTCCCCGGGGCCGCTGTGAAGATTACATAAGCCATGCAAACAGGAAAGGGTCGGCGAGAGGTGAGGCCATGAGGACGGCTCTTATTTTCCCTCCAGCCACATCTCCTGTCCTCATCTGGCTTGCTTCTGTTTAGAATCGTCCAGAATTGCTCTGAGGTCCTTATAGGTGCTGCCCTCTCTGGGCCTTTTTAATACCACTTCCTCTGCCTAGAATACACCGTTCAACACACACACACACACACGTGCACATACATGTGTATGTGTGACTCCCACTCATCCTGAGGTCTCCATGGGACCCTCCCTCTATTCCCTACACTCGGGGTTGGGGTCTGCTTCCTGCCCCGCCAGCCCCCGCCCCCCCCCCCCCCCCCCCCCCCCCCCCCCCCCCCCCCCCCCCCCCCCCCCCCCCCCCCCCCCCCCCCCCCCCCCCCCCACTGTTTGCTGGACTGCACAGCTCCAGGCAGGCAGGAGCCATGCCTTCCGGAGTCATCTCCGATGCTCAGCACCTGGCAGCGTGCCTGCAGCAGAATAGCTGTCTGGTAAATAATTGTGGAATGAATGATGGAGAGAAACAAAGAGCCGCTGATCTCAATGAGACCTCTAAAAAGGAAAACAGGAAAAAAAAAGGAAGAAAGAAAGAACTGCTTCCCCGGGTGGGTCATCTCAGCTCTGTCCTTGAGTCCCTGACGTCCCTGACCCACATGCAGGACATCACACGCACTCTGGTCAGGTCCCATCTGCTGGGTGTCAGCTCAGCTCTCCAGGCGGGAACATCTTCTGAAGCTCAGTTCTACCATCCAGCAGATTTGCTCCCCCACAAAGCTCTGTGTCATCAGCAAATCTCATCAGCACGCCTTCTACATCTTCATCCAACTAGTGGGTAAAAAGACCAGGCTGGAGCCAAGGATGAAATCCTGTGACTCAGCACGACCAGTTTAAGAGTTACCATGTCCTATACTTATTGTCTGCCAGGTGCCACACTCAGCCCTTCCCTTTCATGGCTTTATTTCAGCGGTTTTCAACCTTTTTCACCTCACGGCACACATGAACTCATTACCAAAATTCTGCGGCACACCAAAAAATACATTTTTTGCCGATCTGACAAAAAATAGGTATAATTTTGATTCATTCACACTGGCTGGCTATCGTTGTGTTGGATGTTGTCATTTTTCAATTTGACAATCTAAGGGGAAAAGAGGCCGGTTTATTGCATGTTTTAAAAATTCTTGTGGCTCATCAACATGCCTCTTACGGCAGACCGGTTGAAACTGCTGCCCTAGTTAATCCTCACAACAAACTCTGTGAGTGGGAGCTTTTATCACCTCTGGTCTACGTACAGACCGACAGCAGCTCAGACATCAGACTACGTTTCCCAGCCTCCCCGGCAGTTCCAAGTGGCCACTCCACTGAGGTTTAGCCAATGGAAAATAAACGAAGGGGTGCGTGCTGTTTCCAGGCCTGGCCCATACACACCTTCCATACAAGCTCTTCCATGCTCTTTTCCTCTTCCCGTTGGTTGAAAGCCAATGACCCTATGGGTGATCTTGCACATACTGAAGACGGCCAAACCTCCATTAGCCCTGGTCCCTGAAGGACTACATGGAGAAGGGTCGTTCCACTAACCCACCCAGTGCTGTTCCATGAGAAGGAAAGATATGTCTATTATTTTTGAACCATTATACAAGTTATTACAGCAGCAGCCTTAAGTAACTAATTAGCCACCTTCACTAATACTGGCTTTGTCATTTAAAAAAAGAAAAAAGAGGCTCGCCCTGGCCAGACAGCTCATTTGGTCAGAGAGTCATCCCAATATGCCAAGGTTGCAGGTTTGATCCCCGGTCAGGGCACATGCAAGAAGCAACCGATGAATGCATAAATAAGTGGAAAAACAAATCGCTGTTTCTCTCCCTCTCTCTCTCTCCCTCTTCCTCTCTCTCTCTCTCTCTCTCAAATCAATCAATCAATGAATAAAATTTACAGAGAGACTTTTAAAAAAAGAGGCTCAGGGAGATTCACGTGGGAGCGGCATCTGATTGGCTCGGGTGTGCCGGTTCTGTAAAACGGTCACTCCCACACACGACTCTGAGCAGGAAGAGACCCTCATGCAAAGGAGGATGCAGGTAAGCCTTTGGGAGGAGGCAACACTGCAACTCTCAGGCAGAAGGAACTACGCCCACCCCCGCCCCAACCTTAGGCTCAATTAGCACCTTGAGTTTGGGGCCCTAACTTGGGCAGGCTCTGCACACGAGTCCTGACCGGTCCATGTCTGGATACTAGGATCAGAAAGTGGTCAGGCTTTGCAGACCCAGGTTTATTACTGGAGGTGCTGACAGGGGAGGGTTGGGACAGACCTGCTATATCATCTGCGGGGCCCTATGCAAAATGAACCCTAGTTAGAAAATTAAGAATTCCAAGACAGTGACAGCACAACACTAAACCAGGCATGGGGCCCTTATGAGCACGGGGCCCCGTGTTACTGCATCAGTCACGTGTCTACAAAGACGGCCCTGGGTTAGGGCAATTTAGGCTCCAGAGGCCAAAAGGTCTCAGTCAGCAGAGGCTGCTCCCAAGGGCAACATCTACTCAGGGATCAAGTGCTTGGCTCTAAGTGTAGGTGAGTGAACCAAGCTGAATGAAGCATAGCACTGGCCTTAACTTCATGCAAGATGCCAGGGCAAGAAGGTGGGGCAGAGCAAATGTACAAGGGTAAGACAGGGCCTGCGGGCCACCTCATTCCCAGGGAGGTGATGGGAGCTGGGCAGGGAGGGCCCTCATGACCAAGCTGGAACCACTGAAGGGCTGGTGTGTAACCCAGTCCAGGCCCCACCTCAAAAAGGCAAGAGCCCCCTTCAAAGTGGGTGGAAAGTCCTGCCAGAAGCAATCTATTGTCCCCCAAGCTCTCTCAAGTGAGCGGTCTGAGTAACACAGCAGGGGGAGTGAGTCTGTGTGTTCCTAGGAGACCAAAGGCCCAGAAAGCGGAGGACCAGACACTCATATGACAAAAGCATAAACCCGTCCTTTCATTTCTCCTGCCTCGGTGTTTTTATACTTCCTTTCATTTTCCTTTAATGCCTCAATAAAGTCCCCTTTGAAAATTCCAACCCAGCTCCCATATGCTGAGTGAAAAGGGGCAAGGAGAGGACAGAAAAGTCAGGTAATAGAATTCCTTGGGTTGGGGGGGATAGCAGCTGCCAGTCCACTTGGAGATCGCACTGGAGTCGTCACTAAGCTTCACACCTGGATTGATGGAGTAGCTGCAGCCAGCTTTTCTCCAAGCAGGATGACCCCTTATTTCATCTCAGCTACGAGGGGTCGTGGGATCTTTGCACACATACCACCAGGCTGTGCGGGCCCCAGGCTGAGGAGTAGGGGCAGTTTTCAAGGAGCCCCTTGCAAGAGGTACAGTCAAATGTGACTTGGTAAGGAAGCTGGGCTCCTCTGAGCAGCCTCTCCTGGCTCCCTGAGTCACTGGTCAACTGAACCCAAGCCCTTTCTGGAAAGAACTGCAAAAATCTTAATACTGGGCACAGATGAGGAAGCCGCAGCACAGAGAAGGGCAGAAGCTGCCCTGATCACACAGCCTCTCAGTGCTGGAACTGGACCTCAGGTTCCCTTATGCCCTGTGTCACCAAGAGGGAGGCCAGAGAAAGTAGCAGGGCCTCTGTCCCTGACATGAGAAGGCCGCAGTTTTGGCGAGGGGTGGGGGGGGTGGGGGGCGGGCGTTGTCACATAGTGGACCAACAGCAAAAGGCAGCTTCTTCCTTCAGTGGTGCCAGACAGTCGAATCCTGGCCAGACAGCTATTTGCTAAATTTGGTTCAAAGGACTATCTTCTGTTAACCTTTCCATGTCTAAGCATTTGGGGGTGGAGTGTTCTCGATTCCTCATTCCTCCTGGAAAAGCGAGAGGCGCACCAGGACGGCAGGAGGGTTTTTCCTTGGCTATACCTGGTCTCAGAGACTAGGGAAGTGGAGTGCTGCCAACTGTGGCTGGTCAGCACGGAGCCGACCGAGCTGGCAGCGCCTGAATTCTCCACCTGAATGCTCTACCGGAGGATCATTTTACGCAGGTCACAAGCCCGAATGAAAGCCGACAGAGGGCAGAGTGAAAGCAGACAGCTGGCCACACGAAAGTAAGGCTGCAGGCTGCGAGTCTCCAGACTGTGGGCCACTAGGAAGAAAGACCATAGCAAGAGCTGGCATCAAGCCAGAAAAAAACGAAATCAGGAACTGTGCCAGAGGGTCAAAGGTTTGTGGGTCACAGAGAAATCAGGCCACACAGGAGAAGGAAATCAGGCTTCAGAACAGACCAACGTCACCTGTGATTCAGAAGAACGGGAGGAGCTGCGCCTCCCAGTGAAACCAGGCTGCGCGCCACCCTGGCCGCACCCCCAGCCCCAGCCCTCGCTCCGCTGCGGGGCCCGGCCTCACTTGAGCTGCTGGGTAATGAGCTCCTCGTCGTTGAGGTAGCGCAGCCGCTCCTCCTCCACCAGGGTGCGCTGTCGCTGCAGCGGGTCCTCGTGCCGCCGCGCCGCCTCCGACACGCGCATGCTCAGCTCCGCCTCCGTGCCCTTCAGGAGCGCGCGCAACGACTCCAGGTTTTGTAGCTGCCGAATGCAGATGGACCGATGGACCAGGGTGGGAGGGGATGGAGGCACGCATCAGGGAAAGGGCCGGGAGAAGGCAGGCAGAGAACAGCCCAGTGCCGGGCGTGCTCCACAGCAGATGCAGCTGCTCGGCTGTGGCCGTAAGCAGCAGCGAAAGGGTGGGATGGTGGGGGGCAGAAGCCAAGAGCTAAGTTCTGGGGAACAGAGGCAGGAGGAGAACGGCATGGGGATAGGGCAGGGAGGTGTGCTGAGCTGGCCCATGCAGAAAGTGCGGCTGCATGACTGTGAAGTGAGCAGCAGCGAAGGAGTGGGATGGTGAGGGGGCGGAGGACAAGATTACTGTGCTGGGGAAATAAGAGAGGCAAGGAGAACGGGATATTTGGGGGACAACGAGTGGCCCTATGTAGGGCCCTGCCGACCATGCTGCTGCATGGCCGTGGCTTCGATGGACTCAAGCCCTTGGGTTTGATCGAGTTTCCGTGGCTGGTATGGGAAGATCAGTTTCTTCGCACCCAATCAGTAATCTTCGAACCCAATTCTAAGGCCAAGTTGGGGCGATGCTGGGTGTGGGTGAGATCTTATCCGTTGCCCAGATGGCAACTCTCTGCCCCCCTCCAGCCTGTCTTTGCTTATTAGTCTCACCTGACGGGCTCTAGGGCCCTCTGGAGGAGCGGGCACAGCGATGCCAGGCTCCTGACTGGGGGGACCATCTGCCAGGCGGGGCGGGGCGGGGGAGCTGACGGGATCTGGGGAAAGGGCTTCCGCCCAAGGGAAGGGAAAGGAATGCAGGGCTGGAAGGAACTGGGATTTCCCTGAGTACTGGCAGGAGGAGGCGGCTCAGGGAGCTAAACGGGGTTTCTAGGCAAATGGTGAGGATTCAGGGAAAGGGAAGGAGTGCTCAGTGACGGGGACCCCAGCGAGGGGTCCGGTCTTGGTGAAGGGGGCACAGAAAGCCAGCGAGGGGGCAGGAACTCGAGAGAGGGAAAGGGGAGAAAGCATTAGGAGAGGGGCCCAGTGAGGGGCTCCAGGCTCGGTTGAGCGAGTAGGGGATGGGGCGGGACTTGTGAGAATAAGTTTCGGCTAGTGGGTGGGTCCTGAGGGAGCGGGGCAGGGGCGAGGTCCTAGAGGGAGCGGTACCTGGAGCTTCCGCAATTGCTGAAGCTGGCCGCGCAGGTCACTGGTGCTGTTCTGGAGGCCACGCAGGTGCAGCTGCATCTGCAAACGGCTGATGGCACTGGGCTGTCCAGCAGGGGTGCTGCTGGCTGAGGGTGGGGGAGGGCCAGACACCGGGGTGACCCCGCTGCTCCGGCCACCTGACCCGCAGGCTGCAGAGGGACAACAAGGATGGGAGAAGAACCAATCAGGAGCCTTAGAAGGGGTGGGGCAATGTCCCCCACATACAGTAGTGACAGAGGCATGTGACTCTGACTCCCTGCCCCAGAGGGTAGTCAGCCCTTCTGTGGGGAGCCAGGGCAAAGACATCTTGGGCTGAGGTGACTACTCATTCATCCTTTCAAGCCCAGTGATACAGCTATTGTTCAGTCCCCACCTTACAGGCTGGGACTCTGAGGCTTGGAGAGTTTAAGGACCTGTGGAAGAGGAGGGAAAGGTCACTCACGTGCTGAGGGCGTGGCTGCTCCGTTGGAGCCTTCGATCTTCTCACTGTGACACAGGAAAAAGATGGCTATTAGAGGGTCCATGCTGGCCCCAGACAGTCAGAGCTGCGTGAGACCCTAACATTGTCTCCAGCCCCCTGACCTCAGGATGGAGACCCAGAGAAGGGAAGGCACCCGCACCCGGAGTCACACAGGCAGTGCTGAGCCCAGGGCTCCCGCTGCCCACTTTCCCTTCCTCTTGCCCCAGCCACAGGCTCTGACTGGTGTTGGGAAAAGTGCTCACCTGGGGGTCTCAGGCTCCGAACCCCGTAGTAGGGCACTCTGCACCAGGCCGGTGAGGCTGGCAATCTGCTTCTCCATGGCCTCCATGCGCTCCCTGGGGAGGTTGGCGGCTTTGGAGAAGGCAAAACCTTCTCCAGGCATTGGATCCCTCCTGACCAGCCCCCCATTACACAGACAATTCAAAGGGTCCCAACATCTAAGGATAAAGTCCGCAGCTGCCCCCCACCCCCCCGCATCATGTAACACTGGTAAGCCTGTCTCCATCTGACAGGTACCCCGCCCTCTGCAGCCTCACCCCTCACCACTGGCTTCCTACTGGGCCCTGCCCTTGCATCTCAGCGCTGCCACACATTTTCCCCTTGCCTGGTATGCCCTCCTCCCTACCTCTTCTCTGAAGCCATCCCAGAGTCCCCAGCAGCCTTGAGGAGTCCTTGTACACCCTCCCAGAGGAAGTACAGGCACTTTTTAATATGTCTTCCCCACTGAACAGGGCAGAACCGAGTTTGCCCAACTTGGCATTGACAGTGCCCAGGGCACTGCCTGGCACACAGGCCACAAAAGAGCTGTGTGGATGTAAATCGCTTCTTACCTCTCAGCAGCACTGTCTGAGGGCAGAGGGGGCAGGTCAGTGCCCTGGTCACCTCCTCCAGCCCTGCATCCTTAGGAAGGAGCTGAATGATGGGCAAGAGCTCCCCAAATCGGAGGCTACCTAAGTGAATGCGCCTCTCTCCCCATCCCTATTTCTTACCAGCACCCCGCCCCGATGGACTTCAGCAGGCCCTGTGCTGGACAGCTCTCGGCTGCAAGTTCTGTCTGGGCGAGAAAGGCACTAAAGAGGTTCAGCCTGGGTTTTGGTTAGGGAAACAGGGTCAAGGGACTGGTGTAAACCCAGGTTTCCAGAGTCCTTGTCTGGGGCCCTTTTGTCACCCCTATGGTCTCGCAAACAGAAGTAAAATGTCATGTCCATCTCTCCATTGCCTTCCCTGCCACATTCAAGTTACCCTGGTGATGCCACTAGACTACTGTGGGTCCACAAGACTCCGGGGTCTCAGCGTCCAGGACAGGACAACCCTGCTGCAAGCTCTGTGGTGCCCCTCTCCACCCCACCCCCACGGCACTGAGGCCTCGAGAGCATCCCTCACCTGGTCTCTGTGTCCTTCGCTGGCACAGGCGGCCCGAACCCAACAAGCGGACGGTCCCCAGGCCCGGGGAAGAGCTCAGAAGGGGGGACTCCGGCAGTCGAGGAGCCCCCGGTGCTGCGGGTTTTGCCTCCGGGGCTCTCTGCGAAGACGGAAGAGCCCGAGTCCTTTCGGAAGGATTGGCGCACCGGTGAGCCGCGACTAGGCGGCCCGGAGTAGGGACTGTGAGGCGGCGGTGGGCCTCCGGGTGGCGCTGCCACATCGGCCAGCTTCTGCGGCGACGAGGGCGGCAGGCGGAAGCCGTAGCCGTCCCCATAGAGAGGGCCGCCGCCCGCCGCCTTGTACAGGGAGTCCTCCAGGTCGGACTGCAGCGCGGCGGCCGAGTAGGTACTGAGCGAGCGCACCGAGCCGCGCTTGTAGAGGCCGCCGGCACCCGGATAGGCGAACGGGTCGCCGGTGGCCGCGGCCAGGCTCAGGCGGCCCTCGTGGAGCAGCCCGTAGGGGTCAGCGTAGAGGCCCTCGCCCTTCACCAGCACCATGCCCCCAGCCTTGTTCGCCAGGTCCTCGTCTGGCTTCACGTCGCGCCGCTCCAGGATGGCGCTGGGGCTGGGGCTGACGCCCTGCGCGGCGGGGGCACCTCCCAGCCGCTCAGCCGCGTGGTGCACCGGACTGCCAGCGTAGGAGGGCGGGCGCCCCCCGGCGTAGGAGAGGCGCGAGCGCGACGGGGAGCCTGACGGCAGCCCCGACGGCAGCCCCGACGGCAGCCCGGATGGCAGCCCGGGCGGCGGCGAGCTGGACGCCAGGTGCGGTGCGGGCGATAGGTTGTTGAGGCGCCGCGTGGGCGACGACTCCCTCGACGCGTACACCATCTCCCTCTGCAGAAGACAGGCCCGGATCCCCATAGGGCTGGTCACAGAGAGGTTCCCCTGCTAGAGGAGCCAGCATCCTCCCCCTGACACTCAGAAAGCCCCTTCTGTTTTCTGCCTTCCCTGGCTCCGGCTGTGCCATGGGCCCCTCTCCCATCAGGACTCCCAGAATGCAGGAAGAAGCGTCAGACGGAGAGGCACCGGAAGGGCAACCCACGGCCTACCCTACGATGACGGCTGGGGAAGCCCAGCGGGAAAGAGAGGTTCCTGGAAGAGTTCTCTAGAGTATCTAGAGGTGTGCTGGAGAAATCCATGACCCCACAATTAATGGAGGCCCCCTCTGCTTCAGCCTCTATGTTTTCTGCTCCAAAGCTGGGCCTGGCCCCTGGTGACAAGTTACTGTGCTCGCAGACCCTATCTGCCCAACCTCCCCAATCCCTGGGCACCCCCAGCCATACCCGGAGATCCCCGTTGGTGAGATGTGAGCCAGGGAAAGCAGCGTACAGAGGCTCCTTCCTGTAGATCTTGATAATACTGCGGTCCTGGATGTCCCTGGAGGGCAGGGCAGGTTCAAAGGGTCACCATCTCCCTGCCCTGTGTTGAGGAGGGGCAGCTACTCCAGGTAGAGGGAAGAGGGATGGCAAGAGGGACAAGGAGCCCCAACCCCTTTCTATCTCGGGCCTCAGGCTACCTGCCACCAACACACACACCCCAGCAGCCTCCACCCCGTTCCACTTCCTCCGCCCCACCGCCAGTTTCAGGTTAGCTCAAGACTACCAGAACCAGCAGAGGTGGACGATCTAGAGGGAAGGGGGTGGGGCTGAGACAACCGAGGAAGGGGGCGGGGCCGTAGGGCTCGGAGGAAAGAGGAAGGACGGGGTTGGGTCAGGAGGGGACTGGGGAATGGCCTACATAATCAAGCCCCCCCCCCCCCCCCCGCGGAGGAGGAGTGCAGGAAAGCCCACTCATCCCACCCCCTCGGGGCCAAGCCCACCGGACATCCTCCAGCTCGTAGAAGACGTTGCGAGCCTCGTCTTTGATGAGGATGGCGGTGTTGGGCGATTTAAGCATGCCCATGGTGAGCTTCTGCGGGAACATGTGTGCGATGAGTGCGTGGAGCGTGTCCAGGCTGCTGACCTCGTGCGTGATGTGCACCCGCCGAGTTTCTTCCCCGAACTGCAGGAACAGCACCCCTGCGAAGGAGACGCTATCATTGCCGCCGCCGCCACCGCCGCTGCTGCCACCACCACCACGACGGCGCTGCCGCTGGCCAGGAGAGCAAGGGGGGGCTTCCGGAGCCGCTCCGGTCCCGCAGAGGCAGGGTCTGAGACCCGACGCTGCTCCAGAGTGCAGATGCACCCAGGCACTCCTCATGCTGCTGACCTCTGAGGCCACCTCCTTGACCCCAGGCAGGCTGCAGCCTGGGTGAGGAAATGGAATTGGGGGTGCGAGCAGTTGGGACAGAAACTGAAGGGGGAGTCCTTGGTGGGGGAGAGGGGCGGGAGAGATGGTAGAGAGGTGAGGGGGGAGAGGGAAGGAGGAGAGCTGGCAAGAGGCACCGAGGAGGAAAAGGCTCTGGGGGGACGGGGGCAGGGGGAGAATTGCTGGGGGTTGGGAGATGAGGAAGGGAGGCAGAGGCTTCCCGGAAGGTGGTTGAAGAAGATGGAATGGTGGAGCGGATGAAGAGTGTTACAGGGCAAGCAGAGCAGGGGGAGGAGCCAGTGGCCCGGAGGACGGTGGACAGGCTTGCAGTACCTGGTGAGCGCAGCTTGGTCTGGCTGGCTGAGCGGGAGAGGGGCAGGCTCTGTCGGAAGCGGTTCATCCTACTGAAGCCCAGAGGCAGCTCGGCCTCCGACATGGTCTCCAGAGACTCAGCTGAGGCGTAGGACAGCTTGGCCGCCTGGTCTGCCAGCCCCGGCTGGGTTCCCTGAGTGTGGCGTGAGCTGCGGGTCTGCAGAGGCAAGGCGGATGGAGGACTGGAGCCGAGCCCTTCACTCTGCCCATGCTGCCCGCTGCCCCATTGGGCCCTGGGAACCCCCACTAGCCAACGACAGACACACACACAGGAGGGTCTCCTGGATTCCAGACTTGGCTGTGTGGCTGCAGGAGAGTTCCCAGCCTCTTGGGGCCTTGGCCTCCCTGGGATACCCAGCAGGTAAGGAGTGGGCAAAGGACTCTGGCACCCTGGGAAGTCAGACAAGAAACCATCTGAGCGGGAGCCACCGGCACACCTGCTATTTTAAGCTTCCAAAGAACAACAACATAAATTTGTCACTGAGGTGAGCAGCAGAATCGTTGAGCAAATTGGGGCATTAGTTCCAGACATTAATTAAGCGACAGATTGGTGAGCAGTGAATTTATCCTTCATGGAGTTCAGAGAGTCGGGTTGGGGGCAGGAGGCAGGGCCCAGGGAAAATGCCAAGAGAGCTCATCCCAGCATCCCAACTCTGGCAGTGTAGGGTGTGGGTCCTCACAGAACTGGACACAATGCCCTTGACTTAGAGTTATTGGGAAAACCATCCCAAACCCCTCAGAGCCAGCTGGACCCCAGTTACACACAGGTGGCCTGCCTATTACATGCAGTGCACATGCTAAGCCTGGTGTGATCCACACGCACACAGGGCATTCACCGCCAGGCCTTAGCGCCTCCCTGCAAGGCACATGCCGCCAACACAGCCAACCAGCTAGCCTCCCAAAACGCCGCCCTGGCACCCTCCATGGCAGCCTCTGGTCCCAAAGCTACAGCTGAGGGCGATATCTCTGGGGCTAGGGAGACCCGGGGACAGTTCGATTACTCTCTCTGTGGGGGAGGAGTCACCACGGTTTCCATTGCACTTTAAGAGCCTACTTTTGGCTGAAGGCTAGGGCTGCCACTCAACCACAGCGCCCGCCATTCTGCCTCTGCCCCTCCCCTCAAACCTGGTTGTCAGCAGAAACTCATCTATTTAAGGGAAAAAGGTATTGAATCAGATCTGCATCATTCCGTGTTATGTACATTATATACATATAGAGATTACATATGCATATATGTATTACATATATATTATCAGGAAAAATCATTTTGCCCGATTCGGTTTTTCTGTAAAATTAATTGCCCATTTTAAACAGCAAATCACTCAAAACCATTGACATTGGTTGTCTCGGGATCGAGACAGCTTCTCTTTTTCATGAGTTGGCGTGCCACCCTTGCGCAGGGGCCGTGCTAACCTCCTCTCTACCGTCCCAGTTTAGTGAGTGTGCCGCCGAAGTGAGGCCTTTCTTTTTACCTTATCCATTTCTCTGCTGGGCAAATTTTGCACAATCAGAATGTCACTTTTATAATTGTTTAAAAAAAACGGTAAAACTACCTCTAAAAAGGAAACATTTATTCTCCTCCCAGCTCTCTCCTTCCCCAAATCCTGATTAATACCTAATTAATCTCCATCTTCATATTAACTCAATTTAATGTTCCAATTGGATTAGCACTCTCGAAAAAAGAGAGCATCTTCCTCTGATGGGCAATGTGCCCAGCTGTCCCCAAAGTGGCCTCAAGGGCTCAGGGATGTGGAACAACAGACTTGGGGACCTCAGGGATACCCAGCGTCAAGTACAATGCCCTGACCATAGGTGGGCGTGGGTCTTGGGAGGAAGAAGGCAGTGTAGGAACTGGGGGCAAGGGGCACTGGAGGGTGCCCACTCTCAGACTTTGGACCGCACAGCTCAGATCTGGGCTGACCACCCGTGCCAGACTGTGACCTTCTCTCTCACCTCAGCCCTGAGGCAATGTGGGAAACCAGGTCTGGTCTGGTGGTGATGGGGTTGCCAAGCAACTGGAAGGTCAGTGGTTGCCAGGCTGATGTGGATCAGGGGCTACAGAGTTAAGGCAGAATGAGCAGCTAGCAGAGATGAAGAGCAGAAGTGGCCACAGTGCCTGGAGGCCACAAGTGGGCTTCCAGTGAGAAGATGGAACAGCAGCCAGAATGAAGGGGGGTGGGGATCCTAGGGGCTGCTGACTCCTGCGAAGGCAGGACCCTACACAGGGAGGCCCGGCGGAAGAGATGCCTACATTCCCTGCCCCATGGCCCCGTCTCCATCCTGGCCACCTTTCTAGTCTCACAGCCTTCGTAGGAAACCCTCTTGAGAAGAGAGAAAGCCTGTTTTCAATTCTCTCCATCCCTGGGGTGAGACAACAGGGCAGAGCAAAGCGAAACATGTAGGAGGACTTCCCAATTAGGAGGGAGATGGCGAGAAAACAAAACAGTAATTTAAGCAGAGCTTCCCAAAGGTGGGAAAGGGGCTGCCATGGGAAGCGGTGAGCACCTGTCACTGGAGGTGTTCTAGGGAGCCGATGACTCCTGGTCTGAGATGAGACAGAGGGAACCTTAAGAGGGGGCCACAGACTGGGTTCGGAGGTTCCCGAACACTCCACAGACTGGGGCAGAATCATTTGGGGGCTTTTAAAGACACTTTCCAGGGCCCCACATTCCCTGAATCAGAATCTCTGGGGTGTGGGGCATGGGGTTCAAGATTCTGACAAGTCCCCGAGGTGATTCTGATTTGGGAATCAAGTCAGCATCCGTGATTCTAGAGGCGGATGACATAAGCTACCATGCAGGGCTCCCTATGAGCCAGACACTGCTTGGGACATGCAGCATCTCATTTCTTGTCTCTTTACAGCAGCTCTGTGATGCACATATCGCTGTGCCATTCTACAGAGCAAAAACCGGGACCCAGGGGCTTATGTAACTTGCTCAGGTCACCTAGCTGGTTAGTAGCAGACTGGAATTCACCACCAGGTGGTGTGGCTCTCAAATTAAACCACTCCACTCTACCGCCTCCTCCAGGAAGTCTGTGCCTGATGCCATGACTCTCTGATTCAAGGACGTCTTCTCTCTGGAGAATGTATGCAAATAAGATGCTTGGTGCAAGATGACACTGGGGAGTCTGGAATGGACACCTCCCAACCCTTGTCATGATGCTTGGGATTTGAGGGGCCCAAGACTGCAGGGCACAGCAGCAGTCTAACTTGGTTCAGCTCTGGGCCAGGGTGCTAAGGAAAATGTCAGAGGTGCCCCAAGGTGCTCCCCAGGGGACCGTAGGATGCCCTTGGTGGGGAGCACACAGCTCCTCAGCGGCAGATAGTCTTGACTCCCCAGAGGAGGCAGGAAAGCCCCCATTCCTGAGCTTAGCCTAGTCCTCCACCTGGACAACAGGTTTAGGGGTACAGGGCTGTGAGTCTCTTGCCTGGCATTGACCAGCTCCCCATAGTGGAAAGTCAGAACAGGATGAGGGACCCATCACAGTCCCAAGGCCTCCCTGGAAGATGAAGTTCCAGGATCTGAGTTCAGAGAACAGGGCCCTCGGCAAGATTAGGGGATCTGGGCCCCTGCGTCAGAGCCAGCAGTCATGGCCTGGGAAAGCCTGAGTATCCCCAACTCAGATCCCCAACAGGGGTGGCCAGAACTCCCATGCTGGATCCACAAGCCCCTGGCAGGCAAACCCAGACTCTCTCAAAGCAGCAGCCACAGCCTGCAGCCCCAAGGTCTCCGCCCGCACCAGAGGGTCCCGTGCAGCCGCACACCCCTGTGCAAAGCGTGTGCAGGGAGAGGTCGGGCAGGAGAGCACATGCAGTTGTCACGGAAGCAGAAGCAGCGCACACTGACCTTGAAACTCCAGTAGTTTGGCTGCTGATGGAAACAAGAGAAGAGATGGTTATGAGGGGATGGGTGGGGAGTGAAGGGGCAGGGGTCAGTTAGAGATCTTTGAAGCTCAGCAATAGGCCCTGGGACAGGGGCCCTCAGGGGCCCTCCACCCTCCCAGGAGCAGGAAGGAAGCTATGCCTGGTACATCCCACACTCTGCTGAGACCCAGGATGGCCCTGAGCAGGCTCCAGGGGTGGGCGTGGGGAGAACCACTCCAGATATTTACAAGCCACACATTTCAGTCACAGTAACTGTCCTCAGAAAGTTACAGGTGGGAAAAGGCGCCGATGATGGTGACACAGGGAACCCACGAGACTGTGGCAGAAATGAATCAGAGCTGCAGGGTCAGAGAAATGGCATCTGGTGTGGCAGGCCAGTAAAAACTTCCTGGAAGAAGTGGCGTTTAAGCTACCTCTTGGAAAATGAGCAGCTCAGATTGGGTAAAGGCAAGCTGACCGGAAGGGAAAGCGTGGGCAAGTGCCCTGGGGCAGACAAGCAGAGTGTGTGTAGCAGGAATAGTCAATCGTCCAGTTTGGTTGGGGTCCAGGGCCTGAGAAAGTAGAGATTAGGCTGCAAAGAGGGGGCTGGGGCCTGAGGAGTGAGCTTAAATGCCAAGTAAACTTCTGTAGACTTAGGTTGGATGAGCAGGAAGTATTTGAGTGAAGCACTGTGGGGTTAGAACTGGACCACAGGAGGGTTGATGGGGCAAGTGGTGGAA
Source organism: Macrotus californicus (assembly GCA_007922815.1). NCBI lineage: Eukaryota > Metazoa > Chordata > Mammalia > Chiroptera > Phyllostomidae > Macrotus > Macrotus californicus. The sequence continues at coordinate 95,026 of VMDR010000816.1, forward strand.
GAGGGAGGCCTGAGACCAAGGCCAGGGCAGGAAGGCCCGTTAACATGATAAACCCGGGTTGCAGAGAAAGGTGAACAGGTGTCGTCACCTTACAGCCCTGGGCAGTGGATGGTAGCCACGGGCAACAGTGGGGGTTGGGGAGAGTGAGAGCATGGGCAACACCCTGCAGCCAGAGAGAGGAGAGAGCAGGGCTCTTTGTACACCTAGAATGGGGGAGGGGGCTCAGATCCCTCCTCATCCACAGTAACCTGGGGGCACCTGGCCTTCCCTGGAGGCCAGAAAGCCCTTTCAGATTGCTGAGGACAGGAAGGAGTGGCCCGGGGGCCTGACTGATTCTTGGCAAAGCCGAGGGCACCCTGCTGACCGGTGCCAGCCTCAGCGGGAAGACAAGAGGCAGCAGATGGCCTGGCCCTGGGGTGCCTGGCACCAGCAAACAAGATTCCCCAAGCCTCAGAGCCACTGGCAGAGGAGAGGGACACTGAGGGTCCCCAATGGGAGAAGAACCCAACATCAGGGCATCTTGGGCCACCTGAATGCTTTAATGACAAAGAGGAGCTGGACAGGGGCTGGAATGGAGGATTTTTAGGGTGGGGGTGACCCCAGGCGGGGGCAAATTGGTTCACTCTCCAGGGCCACCCCTATGTACCCGGTCTGAGCTACAATCCCCAACTCTCCCTGTGGCATCTCCCTTGTGCATCTCTGAGGAGATGCAAAAAACAATATTGTAACATGGCAGGCAGGGAAGGGGACAGCAAAGTCTGTGCCCCATCCAGTGCCTGGAACAATCTATGGACACATGCCACCCCCATGGGTGCCAGGGGAGGCCCACAAATGCCAAGGGGAGGGGAGACATGGAGCTGAAGTAACAGGCTCTTGCCACAGCTGCCTGTGGCCCTGGGAAGGGGCGGGTGGCAGAGGGAGTGGACACGTGGGGGCCAGGCAGAGCCAGCGGAGGGCACTGGCAGGTTTATGAGGGGGGTCATGTCTGCAGCGCAGGTGGTGACAGACGGCTCTGCAGGGAAGGCTGTTGTCTCTCATTCACTACCACCATCGCCCTGTGTCCACTCGGGCCACCCACAGCCCCTGCACCACGCAGGCCCCACGCCAAGCCCATGCACTGACTCCTAGACATCCTCGATGAGGACATCACCACATGCACACCCAAAGTGACAAAACATACCCACAAGAGGACACAAGCACTTCAAGAGAAGCTCTCCACGGTCGGAAACCACCCCAGAAACAAACACATTCGGAGACAGAGATATTTGGAGGTGGAGCACCCCCACTCCTATGTAGACATGCAACCCCCCACAGGACCCTGACTCACTCACACACACCCGCCACAGGTGCCACTCCAGGCAGAGACACCGAGGCACCAGCCCCAGGCACACCCTGCGAGTGTCCCCCAAGTCACAGAAACACGGGGAGCCAAGGAGACCCACTCACACGTACATACGCAGACACACACCAGATACAGAAACATACAATGAAGTAGACACACAAACAAAGAGGTTTTGTCCCTCCTTTGCCCCACTAGCTAGGTCAGGTGCCTCTGGCCACCTCAGTCATTGTCCCATGCCTATGATGTCCCAGACATCATGTGTCAGGTAGGTGTACCCCTGATTCAAAAGAGGCAGAAGATGCCCCTCCCCCACCCAGCCCCCAAAGTCTACACATCCAATTCAGCCGGTGCACACAGCTGGGGCCCACCTCATGCTTCCGGGAGGGATTCGGGGATGGGGCCTGTCTACAGCCATACTGGCTATGCCCTCACGGGCCTGCCTCGGGGTCCCAAGACTGAGCACATCCATGGGGCAGTCAGACCTGCAAGGGAGGGGTTACAAGCAGGGACCAAGACAAAGGACTGGGTGGCATCAGTGCCACAGGAAAGGCCAGCCAAGTCCCACTAGAGGATAAAGATGGGAGGGTTGCTTCGTCTGTGCTTGGTGAACTTGGAGTGAGGCTGCAATCATAGCCCTGGGCCTTCCGGTGCTGGCCTGGAGAGCATCCTGAATGCATCCTGCCCGCCCTCCTCTTTGGAAAGTGGGAAGAAAGACCCTCTTTTATGGTGGTCCCACCAGCAACAAGATAGTCTCCTGGCAACTCAGTGTCCTTCGAGACGAGAAGCCTGGGAGAGGTCCGTGGGGATGCCATCCATCCCCTGTGTCTCTGCCTTTTTCCAGGGTGTTAAACCCATGGGACAGCCTTGGGTGACAGAGCAGAGGGCTCCTCCCTTGTTCACTAAGGTGGGGCTCTCCCTGTCCAACCTCCAGCACCCTTTACCTCCTCGCCCCTTTCCTGGTTGTCTGCTCCTCCTGCCAGGCCCACCACAGTGCCTGGTGCATAGCAGGCCCTCAACAAATATTTGACTAGGAATTAATGCCAAGAAAATGGGAGGAGGGGGATGTGTCCGAATACCCTCATCTAGCACCACTCTCTCCATCTCCTGGCACCCAGCACTGCTCAGCCTTCTGGGCCCTTTCCCTAAGAATTTCCCAGCACCAACCAACACCCCCCACCCCCCACCCCCCGGCCCGGCCCCACCCATCAGGGAGGGCAGAGGACAGGAAGAGACCAGGAGGGGCCTCCCCAGCCCAAGCCAAAACCTCCAATACCTGGGTGAAGCTGTCTTGGTCCCTCTAGTCAGGAAGGGGTCTCCCCTTCCCATCCGACCGTGAGAAAGCAAAATAAAGGGTAACCACTGTAGGGAAGAGTCTTACAGGGGCCAGGGAAAATGCCAGATGTTCAAAGAGGGTAAGATGGAAGCCCTCCAGCCACTCGAAGGAAAAGGCTTTCAGAAATGGGGGAGGGACTACTGGGAGACCCAAGGAAGCAGGCCAGAGAGTCCTCAAACTCCCTGGAGAGAAGAGGAAACAGCCTCTTCCCTCTTGGGGCTGGGGAGTTTACTCCCTCCCTCCCCCACCCTAGGGGCCTTTAGTGGGATTCCCCCCCCCCTCCCCCGCAGCTGGTCCCTCTCAAAGCTGTTCCATGAGAGGATGGGGTTCTGCCCCCTGGGAACCTTAACCCAGCTAGACAGCTGAGGTCCCGCCCCTTCCTGGGCAGGCGCCCCCTTAAGCTAGGTGAGTACGTGACCCCTCTTGACCTCGAGCCCCTAGGACGCATCCTCCGGGGAAGTCGCACCCCTGCTCCTTAATACCCCGGCTCCTTGTTCACCAGCGCACACACCCACCTCTCAACTCCTGTGAACACGCTTCCACGTAAACACCCGCCCTCCTGGCTGGAACTACGTAACGCCTCCCGAGGCCGCCACCTCCCACCGCGAGGCACATGCACCACTCTCCCCCAGGTGTGCTTCCTGGTGCTCTCACCTCCTACCCCTTCCCAGTGCAGTGTGTGGGTTGGGGGAGGGGAGTTGCGGGACCTGCGCGGCGCGGGGGGCGAGGACGCACCCCGGAAGGTCATGACTTTCCGAGGTTGGAGGAGGGGTCGCCAACCGCATTTCGGGGTGGGGGCCCAGCCCACGCGGGAAACGGAGAACGCGGTGTGGGAGTGAAGGGGGCGTTTCTCAGGGATCTGGAACCGCAAAGGCCTGCGCACCCCCCACCCCTCCGAGCCGGTGAGCAGCCCTCCCATCTCCATGCCCCGGCTCCCCGCAGAGCCTGAGCCCGCGACCCGGACCCCCGCAGCCGCTCCGCTCCCCCTTACCTGCGGCCACAGGTGTATCCCCCAAGCCCCAGGTCCCGCGTCAGGCAGGGGAGGGAGAGTGGCCCCTACTCCCACCCGCCCGGGCTCTCCCCTCCCCCGGCCACCTCCGCAGCCGCCGCCGCCGCCGCTGCCGGTGCCCTTTGCTGCAATGCGAGAGCCGCCGCCGAGCGGGCCCGGGCCCCGGTCGCCTCGGTAACCACGACTCCACCTGGCGCGGCGCGGCGCAGCGCGCTGCCGTGCACATCCTCTCTCCGGCCCCCTCCCCCGGCGCGGCCCCGCGGGCGCAGCCCCGCCGAGGAGCGGCAGAGGCTACTGGCTGCGTCGCCACGGTCACCCGATACGCCGGCCCTAAGCCCAGGACTCGGGTTGCAGAAGGAGGGAGGGAGGTTAGACAGCCTAGTGGAAGCGGGGGAGGGGCTGCGGTTTGAAATCTAGCCTCTGCTCCCTTCCCAGGGTCCTCTCCAGGCCCCCATCTCCAAAGATCAGGCATAGGGTGGGGGCAGGAGAGTGTCTTGTCCCCTAACCTGCCACCACGAGAGCTCACAGCCTCTACCCACCAGTCTGCTCTGCACCGTTCCTTGCCCTGCAGGCTAGTTCTGCCATGACTCAATTCCCAGCCAAGTGTGGGAGGCCTACCATGCCTGTTTCCTTGATGGTTTCTGGTCCTGCTCTGCTGTGTGACTCTGGCATTTGCTGAACATCTCTGGTCCTGCACTTTGCAAAGAGGAGCCTCAGACTCAGCCATGGGGAATGGGAAGGGTTTGGTAAACACTAAGCATCAAGTGATGACCAAACGCTGTGCACAGCCACTTTTCTCAGTAATGCCAAGGTTGTGAGGCGAGGTCCCTTCAAACTCTCCTCCTTTCTCCATCAGAGCAGGTGTGGGCAGGCCTCCAACCCCTCATCAAGTCCAGCCTCACTCCTCTTCATCACCCCAACCGTATCTAACCTGAAGACACTCCATCCAGAGAGGCCTCTGCGTGCCCCAGGCTCGGCGCACCTGTCCTCTGCCTCCTCACCATCCCTGTTCCAGCTCCGTTTTGGCCTCCTCATGCACTTGGCCACTCAGGACAAGTCTATCCCATTTGCCATCCAGTCTTAGGGGCAGATACATCTTGTTTCCCAAAGTTCAGTCAAGATGGGGCAGAGAGCTGGGAAAGGAAAGGGGCTGAATGCCCTGTGAGTGAGGCCAAGCCACGCCAATCTGTTGCTAGATTTGAGTTCATTCACTCAGTTAAAACGTCGATGCTCTGGAGACTTGTCCTTCCCTGGGCTGACATATTTTTTTTCTACTTCTTACAAAAAATCAAGGCTAGCTGCCTCTCCGCAAGAGAAGCCAGGCATGTGAGGAAGTGAAGCGGGCACCCACGCTAACCCTTGGCTCCCCTGACCCTGCACCTCCTCAGCATCCTGTAGCTAACCATCAAGTCGAGGCCCATGCGGGGCTGCCCTTCCTCCTTGTAACGCTGACTCCGTGACCCCTCCTCCCTGTTTGGACCTTGGGTGTCTGTCTCTTTTCCTCTGATGGCAATGTCCTGGCCTGAGCTGGGAGCCCAAGCCCTGTCCAGGTGTGCCCCTGCCTGAGATAAGCTCCATCTTCCCATCAGGGAAAATGAGGCTGGATGGGGAAGCAGGAAACAACTTCAGAACAAATGGCCAGGTGCCAACGTCCTCTTAAGATTTTGAAACTAAGTCTTGAACATAGCAAGAAGGGTGGGAGAGAGAGACATGAAGAACTTCCTGGTGGTAAGACACCAGGGAAGGTTGGGTCTGCTCAGAAATGGAAGGGTGGGTGGGGATAGGGGAATGAGGTGGTCTACAGCCGGGTGGAAATTAAATTCAGGGCATAAGAGACTCCTAAAAACCAATGGGGTGAGGGTGGGGGAGGGACTTGTTTAAAGGAGAAAAGAACACACACCAAAATTTTTTTTTCAAAACCTGAGCATTCCTCCTCAAAAAAATTCTTTCCCCAAAGCCAAACCTTGCTACAGGTTTGGGGAGGGAGTGATAGGATTTAGGCAACCAAGGGGATGAAAATGGGGGATGCAAAATAAAAGTCCTGGATATCCCCCCTCCAAAAAAAAATCCTCCCCAAAGCCAAACTCCGACAAGGGTTTGGGGTTGGGGTGGAGGTGGGTGACTCACCTGGGCCGGCTGGCCAGCCCCGGAGGGGGCGGAGTCGCCATGGAGGTGGGAGCAGAGGGAGCTGAGAAGGCACACGGGGTCCACGGTCCAGCCGCCAACCTGTGTGTGCGAAGGGGGGGACACCCCATTAGGGGGAGCGGGCAGGAGCCGCTGGGGGGCTGTGATGGGCAGGGAGGGGCATTCTTTCACACCTCCGAGGGACCGGCCACACTGGCTAGTCCCTTAGGGAGGCTGGGTCTCTAACTAGAGCCCTTGGTCTGTTTCTGCACGTAGCTCTCTCCTGTCAGACTTGGGGCTCCCTGACCCCAGGGGAAAAGCTTCCCCATCACATACTCCTAGGTCCTTTTCTTCACTTCTGGACCACCTCCTTGTACACTCCGCCAAGGAGCTGTTCCCCACTTCTCTCCTCCGGTTCCTCACTCCCGCCTCACTGAAGATGTCCCTTCCTGCTTCACAGCGGTGAGAACCATCCGCGGGGTCCTCGCCCCAGTGCGCCTCTTCGCCGCCGCACCTTCCTTCCCTGCCATCTGAGAAGACGCGACTCCCCTCCCACCGCGAGGCTACCCTACACGTAAGGCTCAAAGCCCATCGCCTGCCAATTCCTCAGGACTTTTCCCCATGGCCCTCTCCCCTTCAGCGTCTCCGCGTCACTCATTCCATAAATATTTACTGAGCCAGCACTGCGCTTAGGCGCACAGCGTTCCATGGCTAGTGAGCCTGCTGCGGGTCCTACCTGCTCACACTCTACCAGAGGGAGTCAGTGAGCCGATGAGTGAAATGAATTTGATAGTGAGTGGCTGTGCTTTGATTCATTTATTAAGCATTTCCTGGTGCCTACTCCATGCCAAAGGACATGCCTGACATGGACAAAGCCCTCAAACATGCCCTCCTCATCTCTCACAGCCCTGCTGCCCCTGCGGTCGCCACCCTGGCCGTCTTCACCTTTTTCTGGCCCAGCCTCCCCAGACAAGTCTGTAGCCAAGGGTCCTGTTCCCTCACCACCTGCAGTCTCCTCTGAAACTGGCCATTACCTCACCACACCCCGAGAAATGAGCCCTCAACCCCCTTGCACCCACCGATCCTGGCCAGTCCCAAAGCCCTTTCTCTCCCCAGCCCTCCTGACTTTAGAAGCACAGGGAGCCCTCCTGCTGAGCCTTTCTCCTCTCCCTCAGAGGCAGAGCTGCTCCTGGTCCCCCTCCCCGACTGTCATGGGCCCTCTGCCCTCTCAGACTCCATTCTGCGTCGGTGGCCGTGCTACGCATCAGGTCCCACTTCCACTCTGATCTGATGGTGCTCAACCCCTCTCTGAAGCTGCAGTCCCTTTACAGCCCTGAACGGTACAAATGGTGTGTAACAGGCACCCTGTGAATACCCTCCCCCTCCTCAGACTCCTCTCCCATCCCCAAATTCCCTGTCAACTCTCTCATTTGTCCCCAAGGCACCAACGTCTCTCCGTCACCCAGGCTTTTCCCTTTGTCCTCCAGGACACACACGCACTTCTTCCTCTCCTGCCTCTAGCCCCTCTTTTGTCCCCTCCTCTCCACCATGGAAAACAGCCACAGCCCTTCCAGCCCCCACATCTGGCCCCACTTTCTAGTCTGCCCCCACTTTTCCAGGCTGCCCCTGCCCACCCTGAGCCTTCTGCGCCAGCCAGGTGGACCCCTGTGCCAGTCCCCCAGCCAACCATGCCCAGGCCTGTGCTCCCTTTCCCTTCCCAACACCTTCTAAAACAACATTCTCTTGATGCCTCAGCAGTCCCTTTTCATCCTTTTAAACCTAGTTTAGGTACCTCCTCCTCCAGGAAGCTTTCCTTGACCAGGCCTGCCCGTCTGCTTTCCCCTCCTCCAAACCCACTCCCAGCTGACTGGCCCCTCATACTTAAGTTAAACCACCCTTTCACCCCACCTAGATCACAACTGCCCCTGCTTCCTCCTCCCAAGCCAGAGCAAACAGGGGGAACCCACAGAGTGGGGATCCCTGAGAGTGGGGACTGTATCTCCTTCATCTCTCCCTTATCTCAGTCTCCCGACTGCTCCCAGGAGAACTCTGGAGCTGGGAAAAGGTAAAATCCAGACATAACAGGGGGTGACATCAGAGGGCAGATAAGGTACCAGAAATGAGTCAATGCGTCCTATTCCCTGCAGTGAGGATGGGGTAGGGACACTCTTCCCCTTCCCCAGCCACACCCAGCAGTACCTGGGAAGGGGGGACAGAGCAAGACAGGCATGGGAGCAGGGCCTGACACCCCGAGACTCAATTAAAAGGACACTGATGGGATGCACCACCCTCCTTTTGGTCCCTTCTTCCAGGGTGGACAACACCTGAGTCTCAGCAGCCATCAGGGTTACCCTCACTAGTGGGGGACTGTAAGCAGAATGCTGGTTCCTAGAAAGAACTTTCCTACAGACAAGGAGGTCACCCTTGGATGGAGAGATGCATCCAGGAACCCAAGGATCGAGGCCAGGTTGACAAGGGAAGCGTCCCCCTCCCCCCATAAAGCAGGAGACAAGACAGGCCCTGGACCAGAGGCAGGAGCCCCAACTCCCCTTTAATTAAGCCTTACTGGTGGCAGGAGAGAAACCAAGGCACAAGAGAGTAGACTCTAGTTCAAAGTCACACAGACAGTCTTGGGAAAAGGATGGGGGGAAGGGGTAGTAAAAGGTCCCAGGAGTGTGGGGCTCTGTCCTGGCAGGAGCTGAGGACACATCAAATCCAGCCTACCGAGGCTCTCACAGGGCCACATCATGGTGGTGCCAACCCCGGTCCTCTCAACTCCACCTCTGGATGGACCCTTAGGGTCAGAAGAGTCAGTCCTCAAAATGCCCCTCTTCCTCAAAGGCATCCCTTCCCATCCCTCTGCCCAGTCCAACAGCTTGAATTAGAGGCTGGGCTCTCTCTGTCCAATCCCGTGCTCCAAATTCCAGGATTCCAGAGGGAGGTCTGGAGGCTGAGACCCCATCCCTTCCCTCCCCAGGCTCCAGAAGAGGCTAACCAAGGCAACTGTTCAACTCTCCAGTTCTTCCCTCTCTGCCCCAGACGCCTCTCAGAAACCTTCAGAGTCAGAATGAGCCCGGGGGCAGGGGAGCATGGGGTCAGACCCCTCCCCTGTCAGCTGGCCCGCCCGTCGCCTCCATCCCCACTCCTGCCCCAGGTTGCAGCCGGCCCCCACTCACCTGCTCCCGCATCCTGTCCTGCTGACCGCGAAGGGCCAGGGCGTGCTGGGGGTACTTGCTCTTGAGGTGGTCCATGAAGGCATCGCGCTTGCGGTCGGCGTCCGCCTTCTGAAGCCCGCTGAGCGCCTCCAAGCTCTGGGCTGCGATCACGGTGTGCCGGCGCTCCGACGTGTGCACCAGCCCCACGTTAGAGAAGCGCCGACCCCCGCTGCCCCCGCCGCCCCCGCCCCCCAGGGTCCGGTACTCTCGCGGGTACTCCGCATCATCTGCAGACAGCATGGGGGGGCTGCTCCGCTCCGGATCTGCGAGAGGGGAGAGGGGACACGGCGGGGTCACTTCGCGCCCGGCCTGGGGCTGCCCAACCCCATCGGGGTCACTGGGGGAGGGGTGGGCCGGGCCTGGGGATAGCAGAGAGGCGCAGGGGTGAGGCAGGTGATGCCCACCCCCATCTAGTGGACAGAAGGAGCAGAAGTGGGGCTGGGGTGGCAAGTGAGCCTAGGGCGGCGGAGAGTGGAGAGTGAGGGCAGGGTCCCCCTCCTTGCGCTTCTGCGGGTGGGTTTGCCGGAATGACTGCAGGTGAAGTGCTGTCCTTTGAGTCCAAAGAGGGTTTGGAAGCGGGCGTCCTGGACACCTTTCTAGCCACACAGCCCCTTCCTCCTTCTTAATGCTGGTCTGACTAGGTGAGGGAAGGGGAGTTTCCTTTTTAGATGCTTTCTAAAAGCTGTAGAAAGGAGCCTACACTGTCTTCCTTTCAAGAGCATCCTGTAAAGAGAGGTGGGGGCGCCCAGCCTCCTCTCAGACTGGCATGTCCTGGATGCTTTTGTCCTGAAGGCTGGGGATTGGCTTAGAAAGGGCCAGGACACATGGGGGGCAGGGCATGAAGTCAAAGGTCACAGTCAGGGCTTCCCAAGGAGGTGGAGGCCCAGGGACTGGGGCATGGGACCCTCTTTCCCCTCCCTTCCCAGAGACAGACAGATGGACGGACAGGAGAGACTGGGCACAGAGAGAACAGTGAGAGATGGACTTGGGACAAACTCAAAGGAGAAAAAAGCAGACAGAACAGATCAAGCCTTCCTTCCGGGACCCTCCTGACCCCTCCCCTCCTTTTTTGTGACCCCCCCCCAACATACACACACAAGTTCAAGACCTATAAGGGACGCACAGGGGACAAAGGACAGTACAGAAGCGAAAAAAGAGAAGGCCGGGGGTTGAGGTCCGCATGCAGAACTCTGCATCCCTCCCTTCCCCACACGCTCACCGGCCCTGAGCTCCTGCACGCCCCAGGCCCAGCCCTACTGTCTCCTGCCTCCAGTCTCCTGTTGATCTCCCCACCACCCAGCAGGAGACAGTGGCTCTAGCGTGTTCCAAGGGTAGCAGGGGTTGCTGGGGCTTACCTCAGTCATACCCCTGATCGTCAAACAGATTGCCCTCCCCCTTTCCCAGCAGTCACCCCCACTGGAAGACAAACGCAGTCTTCCCAGCACGCGCCCAGCCCGACAATCCACCAGCCTCAAACAGAAACCCCCATGTGTAGCCTAGGTCTGGGTGTCCGGTGGTGCAGTAGACACATGCGCCCCCCACAGAGGGCTGACTCACGGGGCCAACTGGGGCAAAACAGGAGGAGGGTGGAGATTCTGGGACCCAGCCAGGTTCCATGAAGCCCAGCCCCTCGTCAACTCCCTCTCCACACATCCACCACGGCCACCCCCTGTCTATGTGAGGGGGGAACGTGGAACTGTAGCCACTTTTGAGGAAAAGCCACCCCTCGCCCAACACACACACACACACACACACACACACACACACACACACACACACACACCCCTGGGCTATGGCTAAGGTGTGCAGATCTGGAGGACAGAGCCCAGGATGGCCTAGCACCTCCCACCAAGACCAAGGGAAAAAGCGCTTCTGTGTACATGGAGTTGCACAGCTGCCGAGGGTCATCTGACAGTCATCATCACAGCCGCTGGGCCTCCCAGGAGCCCCGTCAGGGGTTGCTGCTGTGGCCCCATTTCAGAGACGGGGCTACCAAGGTCAGAGACATCCAGTGACATACCCAAAGCCACAGTGAGTGGCAGAGGCCAGGTTTGACCCCAATACCTAGGAGGTTCTCCCCAACCCCCGACCACACTTTTCTGAAAGATGACAATTGTTTATTGAGGGAGCTCTGACATCCCCCCAACCCTGCCTCGCCACAGGCCCTAGGTACTCCTCCTTGTTTACCTGCTGCCTCCCCTGGCACTGGGCCTGGGGTCGCTCTCTCTTGTCCCCCCGGGCATCTGTCCCTCTCACCACAGTCACCACCCTCTGTTGTGCTTCCAAAGTGAGGTCCAGACATACAGAGAACACCTTGGGAGAAGCATTTTTTTTAATAGTTTAATAGTTATATCTTTATTTTCACAAGAATTAAAAAGACCCCAGCTTGAAGGTCCAACCACTGATCTCATGGGTGTCGTTCCCTGGGGTGGCAGAGAGACAAGGCTTCCTTTCAAGTAAATTTCTGTATTTATTCATTCACTCATTCATTCATTTAGAAAGAAGGGAAGGGAGGGAGAAAGAAGAGAAACATGGATCAGTTGCCTCTGCACCCTGACCGAGGCCCAAACCCACAACCTAGGCATGTGCCCTGACTAGGAATCGCACTGGCGACCTTTCGCTTTGAAGGACAACGTCCAACCAACTGACCCACACTGGTCAGGGCACAAGTAAATTTACGAAAGTTCAACGTGAGCTAACAAAACACACACACAGTTAATTTTCTAGAAGCTTCCCTGACAGGCAAAATTTGTGAAGGTGGCTCCTGACCGAGAGAGGCTGGGAACCCTGGGGCCATCTTCACGGGGACCCAGTACCTACCCCTGAGGAGCTGTGGCCAAGGACCCTGGACACTCTGCAGCCCTCTCGCTGCCCAGGCAGGGGCGGATTCTGCCCACAGCCTTGATGCTGGAACCCCAGCTCTAGGGCCCTGCTCAGCCCTGCTGAGCCAGAGGAACCTCTCCCTCATGCCCGACAGCCAGGCTTGTCGCGCCCTCCTAGAGCTCTGGACACACAGAGGTACGATGATTGGGACAGGTCTCCAAGTCTCCTCGGCCCACCCAGCACCACCCTCCCTGTTAGCACTTCCTTCCCTGGTCCCTGAGGGGGACCTCAGGGTCTCTGGGGTGGGACAAACAATGAGCCTGCCTGAGACAGTCAAGGACTATGGCGACGTCCAGGATCACCCAGCCTCTTCCAGGTGGACTGAAGGGCCGAGACAGCTGGCATGGAGGGGTCCAGGCTACTAGAGCAGGCAGTGGGTGGGGCAGAGGGGAAGCAGCCGTGGGGACAGTGGGTGTGTGTTCGCATGCAGCCCTGTTGGTGACTGCAGTCCTAAAACTGTCACATGGGCAGCAGCAGTGGAGAGGGGGCTGCTGAGCAGGCCTGAGCAGAGAGTGAGCAAGGGCGAGCTCCTTCCTGCCTCCTCGAGGTCAGGGCTCACCCTCCCAGGCATTGGTAGAGGGAAGGGTCAGGGATGAGGCAGAAGCTGGATTCTGGGGAGTGTCAGAGAGGGCGGGGCATACAACAGCTGTCTGGGGGGGGCGGCTTTGATTTGAAAAGCTCTAGAGTGTTTAATAACTTTTCAGATGCTTGGCAAAGACAGGAACTAGGCTGGGAAAGAGGTGAGGTCCCTGCATAACCCAGGGTCCTAGCTCCCTGCCCTGTGCTTTCCCCTCCTTTCTGTAGGGCCCCAAGTGGCCTGGGAGAACAGGCTTGTACTTCTGGGTTGGGGGGCCAACCTGTTACCCTTAGGAGAAGGAGACCCATGGGAGCTCCAGGGCTTGGGCCCAAATTTGTCTCCTTGAGCTGGCCCAGCCATCAGAGGTCAGAGCACTGCTAGGAACAAAGCCAGGCCAGGGACACCCGGGGTGTGGAGTCAGCTCCTTCCCTGAGGGACCCTGGGTTAGCCATTCATTTACTTTCCAGTCTGTGACAATTCTCTCCCTCTGGGAGCCTAAAGGCACTAATCTGTAAAATGGGGATGTTAACCTAAACCCCGCCCAAGGGCACTGAGTGAGGAGCAGGCAAGACAATGGAGGGGAACATCGTTTTGAATTAAAGACATTCCTGGCACAAAGCTGTTGAGCCTTAGCAGGACAGCCTTCCCATTTCATTAGCCCGGAGCCTTCTCCAGCCACCACAGAGTCCTCACAGCCTCCCTGACTCTCCCTAGACTGAGCAGCCCAGTGAAAAGCCCAGGAGATCGATTCCAATCCAGCAAGCAGCTGGCTCGGGAACCACAGCCCTGGGCAGATCAATGCTTCTTGCTGAATGTCAGGGGGCAGTGAGGGAGCCATCCAGGCAGGGGTCTGGGGGCGGTGGGGTGGAGGAGACCAAGGAGGCCTTGAGAGGGTAAGCAGGGCTCTACTGGGTTCTGCTGCGGCAGGGACAGAGGAATGAATAACTCAGGTGGAGAGGCAGAGGCAGGGAGCCCTGAGGGAAGGGGAAGGTCTGGGAGGCCCTGGAAGGAGAGCAGAGCTGGGGTACACTGGGGAAGGGGCAGACTGTTGAGACTGAAGGCCTCTGAGGGATGGGGGCTGGGGCAGCCTGAGAAATAAGTTGGGGCTGGGGGGAGGTGGCCATCTTTTCAAGGACCCCCAGTGTGCAAGGCCAATCATAAAATTTTGAGGGAGAGATTCAGGCTACAGGGAAGACACCTGGGACTGGTGAGACCCAGCTCAGAAGAAGGGGCAGGGAAGGGTGGGGAAGGGGCACTCTGGTCACCCTGAGCTCAGCCCTCCCAGCCTGGGCAGTGGGGAAGGGACAACGGCCAAGGCAGGAGTGACCAGGAAGAGGTGGGCTCCCCCCAGTGGCCAGCTACAGATACAGGCGCAGATGCTTGGGAAGAGGGCGACATTGTTATTTGTTCCACCAATTCCAAATTCCACGTTTATTTATGAGCCTGATTTATTTTTATCCTCCACTGCGTTCTTTTACATGAGATCACTGTAACTCATGATGAGAACTAAGATTCCCTAAGTTTTAGTGACACCGTCTGGTAAGCCATCAAGCCCATCCCCACCTGGCATATTTACCCAGATGTCACCATTTACTCTGGCTGCCGATGGGCAATGTTCACACATGACATCATCTTCAGAGGAAGAGAAAATGGAGAAGAGAGGGGGAGGGGGCAGGAGAGAGAGAGGGAGGGGTGGAAGGACAGGGACGAGCAGAGCCACAAGCTACTGGAGAGAGAAAAGGATTCTGGGGCCCCTGTTGTGAGGGCCCCGAGCAGCTCAGGACCTGGAGTTCAGGTCCCTGTCTCCCTCTCCCTGGAGACCGGGAGGCTGGTCAAGGTCCCTCCCTTGGGGAGCTGAGAGGCCTCACAGATGTGTCCCTACCTGGGCAGAGGTGAGGACTAGGTGCTAGCTTAGGATGCCCATAGGGCCTGGCTAGACCCACAAGGCCCACAGGCAGAGCAAAGGGAGGGGTGTGTGGGGATTGTGGAGGGGGGAGGGCCTGGCTCCCACCCCACAGTGCCTTGCCCAAGCACACACACTTGCAGCTCAAGGCTCCCCCAGTCCCACTGTCTGCAGCCAAAGCAAGCGGAGCCCAAATCACCCAGGAGGAGCCCCGAGGCGGCTGCCACCATCGATTGTGCCTGACAGCTTCATCCTGCTGGGCGCCTGCTGCAGTCGTGAAGTGCACCGTGCTGGGAGGTCAGAGGCCAGAGTCCGAAGGTCAAGATTGGCAGAGACTCTGGGCACCGGGATCAGGTGAGGGATCATCCCCTGCCCGACCCCCTGCGAAGGCACAGGTCTGTCTGCCTTTGGGTGCCCCTGGTTCTGGGGTCCTTGGGTGCCCACGCCCCTCTGTCCCTGTCTGTCTGTGGTCCTCGGAGCAGAAGCCCACGTGTGTCTGTTTTCTAAGACTATCTTTTCCGCCCCATACCACAGCAACCAAAGTCATTTTCCGGGCAATTGCCTTTCTGTAAACATTCCTGTGTAATATCCCCCCAAATTGCTAATGCCCAGCGCCCTGTTGAGTCTCCCTGTCACTCCAACCAGAGCTGCAGAGGTGGGGGCGGACCATGGGGGAGGGCAATCAGAGAGGAAGAGGCAGCTGGACTAAGAATTAGGGACAGGGCTTCATGTCCAGCTCCTGGCACAGAGGGGTGCCAGAGACCCCCACACCTGCCCCCCATGTTTGCGCATTCCCCACCAACCCAGCACCCCCTCCCCTGAATGTCAGCCACCTCAGGAGAGCCTGTCTGGGCTGGAAGGGAAGACAGAGAGGATGCGGAAGGGGAACCCATGGCAGGGAGGCCTGGGAGGAAAGGGGGCTGACTTAAAAGCATGGAGGAGACGGTTAGACAATAAAGGTGACTTCCTGGTGACTGACAGCAGGGACACTGAGGAGGCAGAGGCAAGGCCAGGCAAATTGTCATCACCGGGTCCCCAGGGAAGGCCAGCTCCCCTCCCCGCGAAGTGTGAGAGGGAGGGCAGAGAAGTGGGAAGAGGCCAGATGGAACCCATTTCCCCAAGAGGGACCACTACCTGGGCGCCCAGTGGTAGGGGGAAGGCGGGCAAGGCAAAAGGGTATCAGAAGCACAGTGATCCTTGGCTGGTGACACATGTGATGTTCCCTCCCCAGCACGAATCTACAGAGCCACTGTGAAGGGCCTGGGGCAGGCAGATTCTCCTGGCAGTACAGCAAGGGAAACTGAGGACCAGGGAGGCTGAGTGATGGGGGAAGAGGAAGACTGGGACTATGGCCCGCAACCCTCCGGTCTCTTCCACCCCCATACCCAGGGAGCCCTGCTACCCCCAGCCCCCAGGGAAGCTGGACATCTGGACTCAGGGAGGCTGGGGGCTGGGACAGCTGAGCCCAGAGGGAGCCAGGAGGCAGGGGAGAGTGCAGGGCACTGCCAGTCACAGCTTCACGCAGGCAGAAAAATACAAACCAATTTGCACAGATTTAAAACCCACAGAAGGCCACTTAGTTGGTAAACGAGTTGGAATCTAATTAAAGGACGTTGTCAGGGCTGGGGGAGGGACAGCGCACCTGCCTAGGAGGAGCTGTTGCATGGCCTGCAGGGGGGTGGGTGCAGGGAGGAGGGCTGGGTCTCATGGGGCTTTCCCCAAGGAGAGAGAATTTGAGGGGGGCGGGTGTTGAGTGCCCTGGGGGAGGGGTGGACACTGTCCCAGCCAGATGCTGCCTCAGCCTGCATTTCCTTCTCACCCATCCCTAGGCTGACTCCTACTGATTCTGTCCTCTTGCTCAGAGGGAGCACCCCCAGGGCAGGGTCTCTTCCCTCAAACTGGGCACATCCCAGGGCAGGGGCCCATGCTTCCCCCATCAGACTAGGGGCTCACCTAGGGGAGGGCCTTACCTCTCCCACAGTCTAGGCAGTCACTCAGGGCAGGGCCTGTGCCTCCTCTCTGAGAGGCCATAGGGTAAGCCCCTGTTTACCTCATTCAATCGGAAGTTCCCTCAGATGAGGGCCTCTTTGATGACAGAGGTGCCAACCCAACCAGACTGGGGGTCTTGCAGGACAGACCTGGGAGAGGTGAGGAGACCCACAGGCCAGCTCAGGAGTGAGGCTTGGCCTCAGTACCTTCTCCGCCAGCGGCCCTGGCTCTGCGTGGCTTGCAGTCCCTGCTGCCCCTGTCCCCCACTCCCCAGTCCCCAGGACACACTGCACAGCAGCCCTCTAACCCCTCAGCTCTCAAACCTGAGGCAGGGAAGAATGATATCTCGAGATTGTTTTGCCCACCTCTCTCTCCATCTTGAAAGCCATGCTCTGCTCTCCCTCCAGCTAAACGACCTTCACAGGAAGGAAGCCAAGACACAGAGAGCAAATGTGACCGGGTCATACAGGAGCTAGAGGCAGGGCCAGAACCAGAGCCCAGGTGTCCCGGCTCCCAGGGACAAGGATTTTTCCACCCACTAGGCCACTTCCCAGAAAGCGATTGCCAAGGGGCCCCTCTCCAGGCGGCAGGCCCCCGGAGGGCACAGCCTAACAACCTCCCTAGGAAGAATCAGCAGTGAGGTGGAAAATGTGCCACAGACCCTGGGGCCCCAAACAAAGAAGAGCTGTGGGTCATAGCCCAGCCACACCCCCGGGTGCCCACCCCAGCCGGTGGGGAGCTCATCACTCCAAAATTAGGGTCCCTGTGTGGTGTCCTGACCCCTCTCCTTCAAAAGAGCCAACAGGCCAGCCCTTTGGCCAGAATTTCAGATAGACAATCCCTCTTCTCCCTGCACCCCAGGCCCCTACCCAGCAAGGCTATTTATGGCTTTACCAAAAATCACTGAATTGGGGGGTGAGAAAGCTCCGTTCAAACCCAGCTCTGCCACTGATGAGTGCGTCAGGCCTCTCATTTGGTTTTTGCTTTTGCTTTTGTTTTCAGAGCTAGTGACACTCAGACAGGCACAGGGGTCGTAAGGAGTGAGTGGGGGACAGTCCCTTCCTGATCTCCCCAACTGCCTGATTGCTTTTCACTCCGCTGTCAGAATGGTATCAGAGTCAGGGCTGCAGGGTTTTGATTTTTCACCACTAATGAAGATCTGGCTAATTGGCTTCCCTGAGAAGGGAGGGGGCGGAGATGCAGAGGGGACCCTGTCAGACCCCAAGGTCTGAAGCCTTTGCTGGGAAAGCTGGAAGTGGCTCTGGCATGTGCCCACATGGCGCCCCCACATTAACAGGCTGACTCCTGCATGGCATGTCCACCATCACGCGCCCAGGGGTGATGTCCTATCAGCGGCGGCGCACCTCCTTGGGGAGGCAGCAGAGAGAAACACAGGCCTGGAGGAAGGAAAGGGGCAAATACAAGGGGTGGGAGAGAGGGAGGTAGGCGCCCGCCTGTCCCCCCAGCCCTGCCACCACTCCAAGGAGGCTGCCAGAGAGGCTCCCAAGGGGTGGTCCAGCTGCAGGGTGCTAAGGCCAGGGCAGTGGGTGTGGACAAGGGACCTTTACTGTGCCCCTAAAGTCTGCCCAAAGGGAGGCATCTTGTTCCCATGAGAAGAGACCCCAATCTGTTGGAAGTGAGGGGAAGAAGCCCCACCTATCACCCTGCCTCACCACAGGGGGGTGTTGTCACTGCCCAGTAATCACCCAGGGCCTCAGAAATGTCCAGTAGAAGCCTCCGCCTGGCCAGACCCCTTCACAGCCTCCTCAGCGTCACCACCCCCATGGGGTCAGGCTCTCTCTAGGAGGTCTTTTCTCTGCCAGCACCCCGACAGCTCCCTCGGTCACCAGCATGATCGGGGTCCTGCTGCCCCCAGATTTGAAGTGCACGCTCAGTGGCTCATACTTCTGCTCACTCACACTTCTATCGTCACACTTGGGCACCACAGCACATGCCCACATGCCCAGCACATGCTCACCTACATATGCGCAGTCACAAACTGCCTCACCTGCAGCCCACAGGCATCTACATGCAGAGGGGCACACCTGGGCCCGGTGGGACTGGGGTTGCTGCACAGATGCCACCCCAACTTACCACTCTGCCATCTCAGATGCCACAAGGACAGACATCTGTGCCCATGCACACATGTCATGTACATTTAAGACCCCCTGAGAGACTGCAGTGCATATGGGAGCCCCGTCAAGTACCAGGCCAGTGCACCTCCAGCTTGCAGTAGAAGACAGCAGGGACCCCATTTGCCCACCCTGAGTCCAGCTGGTCCCACTCAGGAAGGCGACTTCCTCTGCCCCTCTCCTGCTTTGTCAACCTCAGACTTTCCTTGTGGAAGTGCTTACATTCTGTCTTGACACAGATGGATGGACCTAGTGACCTCAAGGCCACTCCATTCTGACCAGTGTTCAACAACAAGGCAACGCCAAGGACTGAGATGCTCCTCTTGGGCCTGGGCACCCAGCCCACGATCTGCCTCTGCAGGTGCTCAGCCTCCTCCACCAGGGCAAGGGGCCAGGGGCCTTTGACCTGCTTCCATCTGCTGCCACAGGATGAAAGACAGGGCTCAGCCCTCTCCTGTGTTAATTACTCTACTGCCCAGCAAGTCAACCAAGAATGTAGATGTCAAGGTTAGTACCATGAGGGACTCAGGAAGCAGGAGGAAGGCAGCCCGAAGCTCAGAGAAGGCAGGAGACTCAGTGAGTTTTTTTCCAACCACTGGGTGCAGGCTGACCTGGAAGCCTGACCAGACACCACGGGCATCTTTCAGAGGTTCTCCCTGTTGTCGTCCAGCCAGAACCTTCCCAGGATCCAGGAAGGTGGAGCACAGGCTGGGAGGCAGGGGAGAAATAAACAGTCTCCCCTTCCATCTATCTGCAAAAGACCCTCCCCTCCCCCCACCCACGGGCATGGCAGTCTACAAGGGCTGTGACAGCCAATATCATTCAATTCTCAGAGTCACCCTGGGTGGCTGCTCTCCCCCATTCTACAGGTGAGGAAGTGGAGGTTCAGGAAGAGGTAACTTGAACAATCAAGGTCAGAGTTGAGCCTGATCTCAACCGCAGGGGTCCTCAGCCCAGATCCCTCTTTTTTCCCTACACCCTGCTGCCCCTGAGGAAGTAGCTGATTCTGTCTCCCAGGCATCCCTGAGTCTTCGTCCAAGCCACCAGGCCAGAGCCCCTTGCGTCTCCTCCGTCTATCCAGCTGCCTGAGAAGGGAGCACTCCCTCAGCCCTCTTCCCCAGAGAAGACAGAGACCCTCAACCCCATCCTCTTCGAGGTAGGTCTGAAAGAGCCAAAGGGACTCTTCCCCAGGGCACTGCTGAGAAGGCAGAGGAGGGGCAGGGAGCAGGGCTGCCCCAGGGCCACTGAAGCCAAGGTCGAGACCGGGTGGCAGTCCTGAAAGAACCTCCGGGGTACCTATCCTTCCCCAGCCCTCTTCTCATACCTTTGCTGGGTACAGTCTTCCCATCCCCTGCCACAGGCTGTGTGGAGACAGGACTGCAAGTCCTTGCTGTTTCAGGAACGCCATGCCACCAGGGCTTGGGCACCTCCAAGAACAGAGACCTCATGGCGTCCATCTTGTGGGGCTCCTGCTTCCTTATATCCAGAGTCTGTGCCCATGGCTCCCACAGGGACCTAGGGACGCAACTTCTTGCTTTGGAGGAGGACAGAGGGACCTGAACCCAGATGTTCTTTCCTGAGCCTAACACCTCAGGACATTCTTTGTGTGGCCTGGCTACTGCCCCCTCCCTAGCCATCCGCACTGCCCTCTGTTGGGTGAGCCCCATGTTGTCACCACCCCTCTCAGATGGTGGCCTTCAGAACTTCTCCAATGGTCCAGATGAGGTCTGAGCAGCCCAAATGACCCCTTTCAGCTTCTGTCCCCACCAGCCCTCCTCCTGCCCCCAGCATATGTGCCAGGGAAAAGAAATGGCCAGGGCACTCACAGCCCTCCTCTGGGACCAGAATGTTCCTTCTCTGCCTCCTGCTCCTCACTCTCAGGCCCCCCCTGACCTCAGGCCTCAGGGGCCAATGGGACTCCTGCTGCCTGGGACGATGACTCTCCTGGCAAGGTCAGCTGAACCTGCCCGCTCCTTCCAGACACTTCTATCTGCCCTCAGTGCCTGAGCTTGCTAAAGTCATTCAAAGATTCAAGGCATCTGCTCTAGGTCTTAGCCTCTTCCTAACAACGATGCCCCTCACAGTCTCAGCAAGGCAGATCCAAGCTGCAGGCACCAGAGGGTGTGCCCAGGAGTCTGAGCACGCTGCTTTGCCTGTAGTTCTCTGGTTCATGGCCTGAGGCCCTGGAGGCCCTGTCCGGCAGCCAGACATCTCAGGGGTATAGCTCAGCCACACTTTGAATACTGGAAAACCACAGCCCACAAAGATAGTATCTGATGCATATTAACCACTCAGTGCTTCCTCCCTGCCAGCCTGCTTCCTTCTCCCCGCGCTGACCCTGCCCTACTGCCACAGGGCCCCAGGCCTGGAATGAGAGGCTCCCCCACTCCTAGCTGCTCCCCTAACTGCGCCCTGTGTGTCTGGATCCCGTGCTTGCACAGTGGCTAATTCTGGCGTCTCATCAGACAGTAATTACGGGGGAATCAGCAATGCTGTTATCTCCACAGCTCGGCACCTGTCACCGCGCTGCCATCCCCAGGCTGCTGGGATGGGACCGGAAGCTGAGGGAGGCGGGGTGCACTGGAGTGAGGGGTGCTGACTCCCTCCCTGCCTCTGTGGCCCTCATCTCCTTCAGCCCTGCCTACCCACAAGGCACGCGATGCATGTCAACCGTGAGGCCACTAGCCTCCCTGTTACCCAGGGTGGGCACTGAATGCATGTGTCACATGTCTCATGTACACACACCCATGACCAAACAGAGCAGGAAGGACACAGCAAGCCAAGGCTCAATTCTTGCCTTGGCTACTTCCCATACAGGTGACCTTGAACAAGTCATTTTACTTTTCTGGCCGTCAGTTTCCTCAATAGCAAAATGGGAAAACTGGTTTCTGCTTTAGGAAGATGGGAATAAACATGTAAAGTATCTAGCGCAGTGCCTGGCACATGTACGATCATATATTCACTCAGCAAACTATTAGTACATATACATTATGTGCTGGGCACTGTAAGGATGCCAAGATAAATTAATCACAGTTTAGCGAGAATCACACGCAGTCCACACTGAGACACAGGTATCTTGTTTGGCAGGCGGTGTTTTCTTTTGTTTTGTTCCCTTGCAGTTTTAGTGTCTTTAAGGAGCCCCTATGTTCTTCTCCTCGCCGCAGTCCCCACCGTCCCCTATTGTCCTCACCCACTGTTCCCCGTGTCCTGCCCCTGAAAGCACCGAGCTTGCTGCCCCCAAGAGTAAACCTGGACTAGTCAGCTGTTCATCCAGAACCAATGGCCATGAGAGATTGGACCGTGCATGGGAGTTCAGAGGGGCCGATCAGAGGTGGTTGGGGAGGGGCGCTTCAGGGAGGTGCTGGCTCAGGGAGGGCAGGACTGGGAGGTGACATAAGGAGATGCTCCTGGAAGAAGAATCACAGAAGCAAAGGCTCATGGAGGGAAAGGCCAGGCCTAAAGGGAGCTGATGGAGTCAAAGATGTCTCTGACATCCCTCCCAGTGTTAGGTCTCCAGGCCTCAGGCTTCGGCACCTCCTGCTTCTCCAGAACGTTCCAGAATGCTTTCCTAGGTGGTCTTATTGGTGGAGCTATGATATATGACCACCTCCCTTTTTCTCACAACCAGGCAGCTGTCACAACTAAGCCACTGAGTCATTGCCCTGTCCCCATGGGTCTTTTCCCCAGGTGGGATGGAACCCTGATAGAACAAAAAGGTTTACAAAGCAGAACTCTCTGGCCACCAGTCTCCCTCCCCACCCCCACCTCTGAGTCCCCCCAGGGATGGGGTTGGGGAGGAAGATGGAGATGGACCTCAGAGTTCAGTTTCAAGAGCGCGAACCACAGAGAAACCCTGCCTGTGGGAGCGCCAAAGTGAGGCAAAGGTGCACCCCTCTGCACACAGCGCGAGGGATTGAGACGGGACCTAAGAGAGGTGGAAGGTGGAAGGCAAAATGGAAGAAGGGGGAGGGGCTGAGGCTGCCACAATGGGGTGTCTGTGTGCCCTTGAGCACATTGCCTCACCCCTCTGGCCTGTCTCCTCCCCTGAAAGGAGACAAGAGCTTGGAGCTCACAGGACAGTTGTGAGCATAAAATGAATTAACACATGCACAGGGCTTCACGCAGCAAACACACGGCTGGGCTCATACATTATGAGCGGTTACTATTTGCATTGTTATCAGGAGTGACCCCCCCCCAAACTCAGCAACAACTAAGTGAAGCCCCAACCCTTTGCCAGCCCTCCACCCCCAAGCCCTTCTCTCTCAGGGCCCACAGAGGGAGCTCAGAGGTCTCTTCTAACCCCAGCGAGTCAACATTGAGGCGCTGGCCCCAGTGTGTCTACCTCCCTGATGCCTCCCCACCCACACCCCAGGTATCATTCCAACAACCCCTCAACATGCTTTTCCAAACCCACCCACATCTCATTGCACTCGGGGTCTTAAAGCAGGATGGGGTTGCTCCCCCTCTTTACCGATGGAGAAAGTAGGTCTTGAAAGGTATTGAGCTCCCTGCCTCTGGAAGTATTCCAGAAGAGGGTGAGTGAAAGAGGGGAGCATTCAGAGCCCCCCTCCATTCTCTGCCTCTGCTAAGCCCAATCCTTGGGACCTTTGCTGTCTGTGTGGGGAAGGCAGAGGTGGCCTTCAAGACCAGGACAGGGCAGGGGGGAAGGACTGCGGTCTCTGGTCACCCCTGCCTTCTCCTGGCAACAGCAGAGGGTAGGGGAGGGAAGGGAGCAGTGCCGTAGCTCTTTTAGGAAAACGGTAATTTTAATTAAGAGGCAGACAAACCAGCGCTCTGCATTTTGTCTCCGAGCAAAGTTATTAAAAAGCCATCAAGGCGACAGCAGCCACAGTGGCAAAGAGAGCTGCCTCTTCAGGCCGCCGGCCCGGACTGGGGCTAGAGCATCCTTCAGGGAGCTGGAGAAGGGCTAGAGGACAGGGAGGCCCAAGCAGCCAAGACTGGGATTCTGCAGCCCCTCTTCCAAGGTGGGAGCAGGGGCAGTACCCACACAGTACCCAGAGCATGGCCAGCCCAAGCCCAGAACAGGGCAGGGGCAGGAGGAGAGGCAGAAAGGGAATCAGCAGTTGGGCAGCCCCTGCTGTGGGCCAGGCTCTGGACGAGAGGCTGCTTTTCCTTTACTCTTAACACCATGCTCAGTAGGTGTTCTTGCGCCATCTTACCGGTAAGAACATGGAGGCTCAGAAAGGGAAAGCAGTTTACCCTAGGCCGCACAGCTAGGAAGTAGCATAAATGAGGTGTGGAACCCAGGCCAGGCTGACTGTCAAGTGAGAACTCCAGGTTGCTGATCGGGGGGCACAGAAGTCGGGGGTGGGCGCCCTGCCCGTTTTTCCTCCCACAGCCTGGGCTTCCTGAGGCCCTCTGAAGTGGCCTCAACCCGGGCCCCACAATGCTTCCCATAGTCCCCAGGGTCACCAGGGACTTGGGTGGGAGGAGGCCTTGGTCACTGCTTGCTTGGGGGAGCACACTATGAGAGGGGTGCCACCGGGTCAAAGGTCACTCTACAAGGACTTCAAGTATGGAGCTGCTGCCAGCAGAAAGAGCGGTGATGGATAGGGACATCAGTGGACATGGAGGCATGGCCCTGGGATGGGCAGGCAATCTACAGTCAGCTGGCCAGGCCCCTGCCCCAGGCCCCACAGCTGGTGAATCAGACAACCCCGTAAGCTCTATTGGTCCACCTGTCTCGGTCACTGTCGGACTCTGAGCCCAACCCAGGGACTGGCACGGAGGAGGTATTCAATAAATCTTTTCTGAATGAATGAGTGGATGCATAAATGAAGGAATGAACAAAGGGCTGAATAAATGAAAGGAGATCTCAGGTTTGCAAGGGTCTACAAATAAAGCTGTACTGAGATTGGATGTGGTCCCTTCTTCTCCCATCCCCCACCTTGTTGCCATGGCTGGATCATGGACTTCTTTTTCCCCATGAGAAGGGTTCCCTCCCCCAAGGCCACCGGTGCCCTCAGCAGAAGGCTCCTGTCTCCTCCACCCTCCCCAGTTACATGGAAGCTTTGCCGCCAGCACACACATACATGCACACAGGCTTGCACACGCACACTAGCTCACATGCACACCCATGCAGACAGACACGTTCTCTGCCAGGCAAGGTGCCCTCCCCAGAGTCAAGTCTCTGCTGTTCCCTCCCCTGGCAAAGGTCTGGGCCCACCAAGGATGGCCCCCTCCCCCATTTCTGGCCCTCTAGGCTGGGGAGGGGCATCTGGTTGAGGAGCAGTGGGAGTGGAATGGTGGGGGAGGCCTCCCTCCTGGCTTACCAACCTGGAGACTTTAAACAGAGGGAACAGAGTCCTGGAGGCTTCCCTCCCGCTGCACGCTGGAGCCCTGGGTAAGGGACAGGAAAGGAGGAAAGTCGTGAATGAATGCCCAGAGCTGGGGAAGAGGAGCTGGAGAGAGGAAGGGGCTGGGGCAGGGCTCCCAAAGTGGGCTTGGCTGGGAAGGGGCCTTAGGCCATGGGAGAAGGGGACAGGGACAGCAAGGCAGAGCCTTAGGAGCTGTCCATTGGGCAGTCATTGGGGGTAGAGGGGCAGGCAGGATGGCGATTGGGTGTTGGAGGAGGAACAGGGACTGAAGGGGCAGAGACACTGGTGGGAGACAGACAGGAGGACAGACATCAGGACAACACAGAAAACACAGGGACTCCAGAATGAGGTCCCCAGGACAGACGGCCTACAAGCCTGGGTGGCTTCCCAGAAACAGGGCAGACTTTCCTGGGGTGCCCACACAACATCCTAAATGGTAGCACCTTGGACGGCTCGTCTGCCTCCCAAACCTGTCACCCATTTCCGGAAGGTGGGCGAGTTCAGAGTCAGAGGGGACTGCCACCGTTGCTCTGCTGACAACCCTCCTCCAGCCAAGAGACCCCCGTTGACTCAGATCAGCTCCCACCACTGAGGAAGGCCCCCCCCACTGACTGTAGCAGAGGAAACAGACATTCTGCACCCAACAAGCATCCACACACTCACACTGGGGCAGGGGCCTTGCGGGGAAGGGGCACCCCAGCCCCACATTGCCCACCGCCCTGCATCTCACTCCTGCTCTGCACTCGCCACCCTCAGACTGCCAGGACAGGCCTCCCTGCAGCCGTCCATCATGGCTGCCTCCTTCTCCCCTGGCAGGGAAGTCCTTCTCACTGTGCTCTCTGCCCCTGGGGCTGCCATTGTCACCCTTTATGCAGGGTTTCGGCTACCCGTGGTCAACTGCAGTCCAAAAATATTCTGTGGAAAATTCCAGAAATACACAACTTATGAGTGTTAAATTGTGAGCCATCCTAAACTGGGTGACGAAATCTCACCCCTTCCTGCACCATCCCACCTAAGACGTGAGTCACCCCCTCATCTAGTTTTTCTACTGACCCACCAGTTAGTGGCCGTCTTGGTCATTAGATCCGCTGTCACCATGTCCCAGTGCTTGTGCTCAAGCAACCCTTATTTTACTTAATAATGACCCCACAGTCATTCACATAGCTTTTATTACAGGGTATTGTTCTATTTTATTATTAGTTATTATGGTTAATTTCTTGCTGTGACTCATTATAAATGAAACTTCATCAT
This sequence comes from Macrotus californicus, assembly GCA_007922815.1. Classification (NCBI taxonomy): domain Eukaryota; kingdom Metazoa; phylum Chordata; class Mammalia; order Chiroptera; family Phyllostomidae; genus Macrotus; species Macrotus californicus. The sequence continues at coordinate 121,122 of VMDR010000816.1, forward strand.
ACGTGTGTATAAGTAGGAAACGTAATATATGTAAGGTTGGTACTGTCGGAAGTCTCAGGCATCCACTAGGGGTCCTGGAATGTATCCTCCATAGGGAAGGGGGGACCACTGTACCTGTCCACTGCCTCTATCCTGGGGCATGCAGCATCAGGACCGCTCCCGCCTGGAGGCACTGTGGCCCCGGCACCCTCCCAGGCACTGCCCTCGCTTGGCTGGCTCAGACGCATCTACACCCACATCACGTCTGGCTGCAAGTGCTCACGGAGCCCCCTGCCAATCTCACAGTCCCAGTTTTCTCACCGATTACCCACGATGCAGGCATCCTAGAGAGAAACAACTGCTGTATCCAGATGTTGGGACATTGACTAGAGGAAGAAATCAAGGATCTTCACTGACATGCCTGGCCCAGGGGGCTCCCTGGGTGAGGCACTGGGTTGGGGGATGGGGCATGGACAGAGGCCCAGAAGGTAGGGGGAGTGAAGACCCAGGAGGACCAGCTTCCTTTCCACCACCAGCCTTAAGTGGTGGCTCCAGGGGCCCAGCCCCAAATAGGGTGAGACTTAAGACCCAAATCTGGGTGTTAGAAAAGAGGTTTTCTCACATAAGCCCCTTCCTCCAGGGAGAACGATCTCCCATTCAATCATTCAGTTGGCTAAAGAGGACAATGAAGACAAAGAAATGACTACTTATCGAAGGCTTATGATATGCCAGGAACTCAGCCTGTATTACTTCATTTAATCCTGGTACCCACCCGGCGAGGAAACTGCTGTTATCAGTCCCAATCTACAGATGAGAACACTGAGCTTCAGAGAGGCAAAGTATTTGCCCAACATCACACAGCAAGTCAATGCTGGGATGCGAGCCCGGATCCGTCTGATTCCGGAACCTGAGCTCTTGACCAGTGAGCAGAACAGTGTCCTATCCATTTTCCCCAGTTTTGGCTATTTCCCATTCAGTGCCCTCTTGAAAGTTCTGCCTAAAGTCTAACCTCTTTCCATCCTATGCTCCAGTATAAACTATTCCTTAAGGACCATAAGTGGAAGAGAAGGCTTTGCTTCAGCATTTTTCTGCCTCATCCTAGGACTGAGAGGCAAAAGATTCTAACCCTGAGCTACTGATGGACCAGGGAGGGGCCCAAGGAAGGAGGTAAGCTGTTGGGTTCAGGAAAAGTGGGTCCAGGACTTCCCAAGCTTCATCCTTATGTGACTTCTGGCTCTCTCTAGGAGTCACCTTCCCGCTTCCTCGCCTCCGTCACAGAAGAGGCTCAGGAAGCCCCTCAAGGGCTTCTTGTTTTAACATCCAGAAATCCCCTGAACTCCCAGGCTACTCAGAGCCTGAAAGTTGGGGGCACTGGCAAGTCCTAAGAGCCCTCACTTTTCCTCAGAGCCCTAACTTTCAACTTAGGAGGATGGGGCAAGAATGGGGGTTCATCAGGTCAGCCTGGCCACAGAGCGGGGACAGAGTAGTCAGGGACCGGCCCCAGAGAGCAGGCAGAGAGGCTGGGCAAGGCTGCACGGGCGTCAGTGAGCCTCAGAATGCCTCCCAATGAGCTGGGATCGTTAATTCTTCCCCAATGAGGCAGATGTCGGTGCCTGGGGTGATGCTACAGATGCCTCCTGTGTCTGCAATTATCACACATCCTGGGAGGGTGTGGGACACCCCACTCCACCTCCTATGCTCTGTACAAACCTCTCTAGCTAGGGCCTCTCTGTGGAGTCTCTGGGTGTGACCCCTCTCCCCCGAGTGCCCTTGAGTCTGGGTCTCTAGCATGCTCTGTGGCTGGAGTGGAAAAGAAACCAGTGTCCAGGCATGAGGACATCTGCAGAGGTATGGAAGGCAGGCATCTGAAAAACCCAACTGCTTCCCAGCGTTGCTCCACACCGGGACATGCAGGCAACTGGGCCAAGTGGCTGAGGCTACCAGGAACCAGGGAGAGGTTGTCCGGGAGATGAGCCACCAGCTGGAGGTGGCTTGGTGGAAGAAAACACGGACTGGATTGTAATCCCTGGCTAGAATGGAGTGTAGCAAGGTAGTTCTGTAGGGGCGGGAGGAAAAGGAGCTCATGGTTTACACGATAGCTGGACCCTACAGCCACACCTGTACCTACCCTCCAGGCTGAGAGGACAGATTTGAACAAGGTCTGCCTTGGGAACAGGAGGGCCTGTTTGTAAGGTGTGTGCTTGCATGCGTGCATGCATGCCAGTGTTCTCTTGGGCCAAATCCCCGTTTTTCCTGGTTTCGCTGGAGCTGGGAAATATTCTCCCCACCCTCTGTGTGGACAAGCATGTATTATCTCAGGGGAGAGGGGGTGGGTAGAGCCTATGGCAGCTGGAAGGGGCCTTAGAGATTCTCTATTTCCACCTTCTTTTCTCACATCAAGGACATGGAAGACCAGAGCAGGCAAATAACTTGCCCCAGGTCACACAGCCCTAGAGGAGGTGGACAAGCCGACGTGCTTTCTTTTTACATCACCCTTCACTGCTCTGCCCCTGGGGGTCAGAGAACGACTTCCCGGCCCCCTTTTCCCCCAGCAGCTGCGAATTACTCCATCACAGCCCCACAAACTCTGCCGACCACAGCAGCCACAGGGGGTTAGATCGGACCTGCCAAGTTCCTCAGGCCATCTCACAGGTCAACCACCCAGCCCCCCAGCCCTAACCCACTCATGCTCGCACACCTCTCACTGAGGTAAAAGATGCAGAAAACACCATCCGAGCTCCCCACCCAGGAGCGGCCGCCCTTCACATGGCCACCCTTTGCACACCCCCACCCCCGGGAGGCTCTCCTTCCTGTGTAACCCCTATTCCTTCTGCTGCAGCGTGGGCCTGCTTTTTCTCAAGCTGTCCTGTGCAAAGATAGGGGGAGGGGAGAAGAACTGGTTTCCTGGCCTCCAAACACTCTGTTTGCCCAGCAGCAGAGAGGATGAGGGCTGGGTGTACCAAGATGGCTCGGCCTTGAGCCCAGCGCACTCGTAGGGCATGAGGGGTGTGTGTGTGGGGGGGGCAGGGGTTGGCAGCCTGCGTGTGGGAGAAACCACTCTTCTGGAAATGGTCCTTCCAACTCCTCATCCCCTGTAAAACCCTAAATCTCGGAGTTCTTGAGTGTTTATTATGTGTCAGGCCATGTGCTGGACATTTTCATCTATTATTTCATTTAATTTTCCCAACAATTCCATGGCCAGAAACTAATCTTCCCCTGGGACAGTCCCTCCCTAAGAATAAATCTAACTTCGATCCCTCTTGCTGCATTTACTCAGGCCCAGTTCCCTTTGGCGGTGGAGGGCATTTTTGCTCGTCTTCAGAAATTCCCGCCATTGCTCAGTGGCCCCACATTATCTTCTCCAGGTGCCCACCTTTACCTGCCTTGCTCCATGTGGTGGGCATTGCAGGAGTGAAGGAGCTGAGGCAGGGCTGGGGCTGACACCGAGGCACTGGCCTGTGCCAGACGCACACAGAGCACACACCAGGTGGTGGGTGTGGGGAGGCCCCGGAGGCAGTTCTCATGAGATCAGTCTGGGCCAGTGGAGGGCGCAGAACTGAGAGCAGCAGGCCCTCCCCCATGATGGCTGTGACCCTTGCAGGGGGCGTGGGACCTTCCCTTTAGTGTGGTGACTAGGCAGGACCCAGAGATGGAAAGATCTAGTTCTCTTTCAGTGACCATCTCTCAGGTCCAAGTTCCAGCCACACACACCCAGAGCCCCAGGGCTCAGCAGAAGTGGGCATGGGCACAAGGGGGCAGGACTTGCCCTGGCTGTGAGTGGGAGCTGAAGCCAGAGGAGGAACTCTTAAACCTGGTCCAGCTCTCAGCATCCAGGGGGTCCTCAGGCCTCCTCGTGCAGGAGGGAGATGCCCAAGCTCCTCCACTAGCTTCGTGGGCTTCCACACCCCCTGGGGTAGCCATGGGCGGCTTTAGTGGATTTACACACCACTTGGCTTCTGTGTTTGGACCTTTTGGAGCAAAAGGGATGAGGGCAGGGGTCCCTGTCTCTAGGGGTTCCCCCCCATCCTGCCTCCAGCATGGCTGGAACATGGAGGTGGGGGCGCTGGACTTGCCTCTCCAGGGAATGCTCAGGCCTCAGCTTCCAATCCTTGGGAGATTCACGCAGCGAAAGCGTGGGCCAATGGGCAAAGGGAATGGGGATGGTGGGTGGGACTCTGGTCCCTGTGGGTGCCACCCTCCCCCTTCAAGCAGACATCATTAATATATGCAAAGCATATGCAAATCATCCAGAAGAGAGACACAACATGGGTGGAATGTCAGAAGAGACCTTGGGGATGATCCAGCCCACACCTTCTCCTTTCACAGGTGAGGAAAAGAGGTCCTACTAGGAAGGGACTCCCTCAAGGTCATTCGGACATTTGGAACCCGAGGAAGGAGCCTAATGAGGTCTTTTCTCAGTCCAGTGTTCTTTCCATAACTGTCTTGTCTTTCATATGGGGGGTTTCCAAGATGGCAAAGGGGGTACAGGGCCTAGATGGGGTTCCAGGAAAGCCTATCAGAATCCCCACCTTCCTGCCTCTGGAGATGGTATAGTGTGTGGGAGGGGAACAGTGGGCAGTGATGACTGGGGCAGTGGGCGGAGGGGCCAGAGGCCGGGCATTGTTTTCCGGCAGTCCAGCAGCAGTGGAAGGCGGCAGAACTAGAGTGGCTGAAGCCCAATGTCAGGGCAAGGTGCCTGCCGTGGTGGGGGGAGAGGAGTGACGCCCTGACTACACAGGCACATCCCTAAGTGCTCAGCAGCTCCCTTCTGCGGGGACTCTGATGACTATGGCATCTGACAGACCATAATAAACCCAGGCCCATCCCTCCCTTGGCTGAGGCTGCCCTCCCACCTCCACCCCCCCAGCTTGGCTTCTCTACCTTCCAGACAGTCCTAGAAAGCAGGACTTAGGCTGGGAGAAGGAAGACAGACAGGTGGGAGGGGGCAGACAGCAAGAGGCAAGAGGAGACGGAGGAGCAGAGGGGGAGGCAAGGGTGAGAAAGCATGAAAGGCAGAGCAAGAGAAACAGGGGCAGAGGGAGGGGAGGTCACGAGGAAGGGAGTGGGGAGACTGAGGGGCACAGAGGGGCGCAGGGGAGCAGCAGAGAGAGGAGGGCTCTCCGGAACTGAGGCACTGAAGGACAAAGCTGGAGCCTGCCTGTGGGGCACAGGAACCCCACCGAGGCCTGGGGTTGTCTGGCAGGAATTGGGGACCATGCCCCTGCCCCTCTGCCCACCTCCCCAGCGACTCCCCAGGCTGCCAGGAAATCAGTCCTCCCTCCCCTCCTCCCTCTCCTCCTCCCTCCCTCCCTCCCTCGGGGCGAGCAAACCGGCTTCCTAGCCAAATCCAAAGCCTTCATCTCCGCTTTTCAGAGCTGAGAATGAAAGAAGGGGAAGCAAGTGCAGCCCTCAAACCCGCTGACGGCCAGATTTTTATTATCTCTGCTCGAATGGGCCCTGGGAAGTCAACAAGGGAATCTTCAAAGAGCATCTCAGAGGCTCCCTGAACCTGCACCTGCACTGGCCCGCCCACAGCAGGCAGCCAGGGCTTGAGGGGCACAGTGCGTCCCCCAACTCCGGCCAAGCCCAGAGCCTGGATCTGAGGCTGCCAGGGGCTTCACCCTCAGCCCCCGTGCCTAGGCAGGGGCCCCTTGGCCAGCCCAGGGCCGCTGGGCCTCAGAGGTAGTCTCTGTCCCTCTCTGGGTCTGGAGGACACAAACGAAGGAAGAAATAGGATCTCCTTGCCAGGGCTTGGAGGAGATAAGTGCTTGGGATTCCTCGAAAGAAAAGCTTTTGTGGCAAGCCCCAGATTCTTCCCCCAGATCCTTCCCCTGAATTCTCTGCCTGCCCCACACCCACAGAGCCCATCAACTGCCTCCTGACTCCCTCTTGCCAAACCCCTAACCACAGCTGCCCCTTGGTTCCTGAGCCCCCGGCCCACAGCTCAGGAAGATCCTCACACTTCAGCTGGGTCCATTCAAATCCTCACTCCCATCTGCCTTCTTTCCCCAAGACCTAACCTGGAGTGGGGAATGGCGGGCGGCGGTGGGAGGGGGGGGGGCTAAAATGGACCTGGTACTTCAAACAATCCTCTCCCTCCTAAACTTGGGCTTTGTCAGTGAAAGCCAAGACTGGCATTGGGCAGAGGGCAGCCATGCCACCACCTTCACTCCGCCAGCTCTGACCACATCATTGAGATCAATGCCCAAAGAAACCCAAAGAAGGAATCAATGGTTCTAATTAAACCCTTTTTCCAGGGTGGGTCCCTGGCCAGAGAGAGAGAGAGAAAGGAAGAGAGAAAGAGCACCTGAGAATCTGCATCCCAGCACCAGCCCTGTTCCCTGCACATCTCTAAGAAACCTTCAGCCCAGCGGGAATCAGGTCATGAAGACCCCAGAATCCCCGCATTAGGCAACAAGGCAAGCAGAAAGCCTGGGGTGGGGGCAGGTCTCACGCCCAGGGACCCTTCCCCTGAGAGTGCCCCTTTACCACTCAGCACCGCCTGAGGACCACGGTTGCTTCTTCCAAATCCCCAGAGCACATGAGGGACCCACATCTCCATCCCAGCCCCAAGGGTAATCATGATAACTGGCCATCATGGTAAGAGCGGAAGAAGCAGGGCTAGGGGGGCACTGGACAAAGACCCTCTTGTCCCCAAGACGGGGTGGCAGGAAGCCAGAGCAAAGCCTTTACACTTGCTGCCAGCGGTGCCTGGGTGCCAGGCAGTCTGGGTTGGGGCGATCTTATTCTCGGGGACCCCCCCTTATGCTTGTAGCCCTCACCCTCATCCCTTGCTTGCACACCAGACCATGAGCGAAGTCTGTCCTGACAACTCTTGGCTCGCCTGGAGCCCTCCTCCCTGTGTGAGTGTCGGGCCTCGCACTTGCCCACAGTGGCCCCGGCACTAACCAGGAACAGCAGAACCCTCACACGTGAACCATCACTGCCCTCCACATAGGCACAAACACACGACCTCGCCAGAAACCTCCACCATCACGGCTGCCACCAATAACGAGAGCCTCATTATTTTCGCAGTGACAGTCTCTATCAAATGCATCATCAATTCTTTAAGATCAGCAAGAGACACGGAAGGGAATGAGGGAAACTGAGGCACAGAGACAGCAAAGCAGCTGGCTCAAGGTCACCCAGACCAATATATCCAGAATTCCACCCCCCACCAAAGGGCTCAAACCCCGAATCAAGAAACATTCAGACCACCAGCCTGGAAGTCTGGTCGGTTACCCCCTATTCCCAGCCTTCATCTGTTTCCCAAAACAACAGTAGCTCCAACATCTTCTGAAAGGCTTCATCCAGGAGCCTCAGCTCAGGGGACCCACTTCCCTTAAAGTTGGGGGCTGCAAGCCCTGGTTGCATAGTATTTGGGGAGAGGGAAAGACAGTCCAGGATCCCCTCCTTGCACAATCCCTGTTCCTGCTCACCTGGCTCCCTTCGGCCCCCAGGGTCCTTCGGTCCAGCCTCCTCCCTGGGAGATCTGGAGCTGCCCTCAGCTGTCCTCTCCCACCAGGCCAGGGCAAAGCGCCGGAGACACTGCCAGGGCTGCATGGGGAAGGGTGGGGCGGGGGTGCTCGCACCAGCAGCCGCACACACCGCGCAGGGCTCTGCCAGCCGAGCTGCGGAGGCACCCGGCCGGCCCCCTCTGCTTCCACTAGCATCCTGCTGCCCCCACCGACAGGACTCAGAGCTGGTCCGGGAGCTTCTGACGTAGCAGGGGGTGCGTAGGAGGAGGGAGGGAGCCAGGGGCGTCCCATCCCCAGCCCCTCCCTCTGCCTATCAGCCTCCAGCGGTCCCTAACTCTTCACTAACCCTAGACGCTCTGCCCAGCTGGGGGCGCCCTCCCGTTGCCCTCTTCAGGGGGAAGGCTTAAGATCAAATAGCCCCTCCCCAGTCCCTCCCTCTCGTGGCCCCTCCCTACCCACCAGCTGAGCTGGGAGCGGGTCCCCAGTTTCTGCAACTGCTGCCTAGGCTCCGAGGTCTCCAGGGCTGAGGCCTCGAGGTGATGGGGTGTGGGGTGGGGCATACAGACTCGTATCCCGGCAACACAGCCAACCCCAGGCTGCAGTCATCCGCTTCCTTCCCTGGGGGGCTGGCTCTAAGCGCCTACCACCACCACCCAAGTGCGTGCGCCCCATTCTGGGACCTATGGGAGAGACCTTTGATGTCCCCCCACTTCTCTATCCCCTTCGCCTCCTCCTTCATCCTCCTCTTCCTCCACCTCGGATGGTCCACTCCCCCCACCCACTATCCTCACCATCCATCCACCTTCCTCTTCTCCCCACCTTCCACACATGCCCCTTTAAATTTTAACCCCTCGGGCCCGCTCCCCCGGCATCACTAGGCCCTCCCAACCCCGTCTCCAGCCTCGCCAATTCCTGAACCCCTCTCGGGTCCCAGCACTCCGCTCGCCAGTGTCCTTCTCCCAAGCTGGGCGCGCCGTGGTCCCCTGCCCCCCACACACCTGCGCCCGGAGCATCCCTCGCCCCTCGGGCCGCCGCCTCCCGGACCCGGCCGCCGCCCCCGCCCCCGGCCGAGGGGAAAACACACAAAGAAAACAGAAATACCTTCCACTTAAGCATGGAGGCACATTAGGGAGGAGAGAGACAGGGACATGCCTTGGGACGGAGCGTTCCCCATCGGGCGGGGCGCGGGGGGCGGGGGCCCCGGGCCGGCCTGCCTGGCTCTCTCCCTCTTGCTGCCTCGCGGGCTCCTTGCTCGGCCCCAGCCCCGGAGCGCGGTGCCAAGCGGGCAGGCCGGGGGCGCGGGCCCCGCCGGGGTGGACCAGCTGGGAGGGCGCCGGCGGCCGGGCGTGTGGGTGCGCGCGCGCGCGCGCGGGCGTGTCACCGAGTGTGAGAGCGAGTGTGTATGTGTGTGTGTGTGTGTGAACGCGCGCGCGAACCGGCGCGGGTGTGTCACTGCGGGCGGGAGCGCGCGCGGCGCGGGCACGGGCGTGTGGCCGGAACGTACAAAGGGCCGCCGGGGGTGGCGGGAGCGGGGAGGGGAGGGGGCGCGGCGCCTCGCGCCCTCGAGCAGCACGATCCCGCGGCGAGCGGCGGGGCCGGGGTAAGGGGCGCGCTCACGCTCCCCTCCTCTTTCCACCTGCTTCGCCCACCCCAAGCTATCCTCTCGCCGTTACAGAGACAAATACCCAAGGCCCGGAAACGGCCTCGGAGGAAGGGCTGCACTTCCAGGGTTGGGGACTTCTCGGTCTCCAAGCCACCAAGCGCCTTGGGATGGAGAAGCTTTCAGGAAGGGACGGGGCAGAGAGCCCAGGTGGGGCGGCGGAACTGGGGGAGGGGGGCACTCTTTAGCCAAGGTGACCTCCGAAAGCCACAGCCGCCCAATGCAGGGAGATTCTGGACCCTACTCCGCTTCGGCTCGTACGCTCCCCCCACCCCCACCCCTCCTTAGACATAGCTCAGTCGCTGGGACCCAGTCCCCCGGCGCCCCCTGCTGGGCTGTCTCCTTGCCCCCAGCTCTGCTTGCGGCCCCTCCTGCAGGCATCTGCTGTAACTGCAGGGGCCTATGCCAGTAGTAAGGTGTGTCTAAAATCATCTCTCAAGCCAGACCCCAAAGGAGGGTACTTCAGTTCCTGTCCCCTCTTACACTTCGCTTGGCGAAGCCATTGCCACCACCTCCTCAGCCTGCAGAGGCCAGCACTGTTCCACCCCCACTTTACTCCCCCCCCTCCCTTAGTCCCACCCGCCCTTACTCCTACCTTGGCCTGTGGAACCCACAGACCCCTCCAGCTGAGATGGCACCGACCCGTCCTCCTGTCCTGGTTGCTTGTTCCCTCTGTCCCTCTGGTTTTCTGTCCTGTTTCTTCTCTCCCAAGCTTCTCTTGGGGAGGGGAAGGTGGGCTAAGTCCCCTGCCTCTTTCCTTTACTCTCTGTATCCCCAAAGCCAGCTCAGATGAGCAAGGAAGGGGCACATTACATCTCTTCCCTATAGTCAGCCAGGCAGAGTGGCAGGCAGGCAGTGAGGCAGCAGAGGAGACCCCACCCCAACAGGCCCAAATGACAAACCGGTTTCCCCACTTCCTGTTCTACCCAGTTGCAGCCTTATTCTAGGCTCTCCCACTTTCCTGCCCGCCCCCATGCCTGCCCCTGAGCCAGCCACATGCCTGGCTAGGGGCAAGTCCCTGATGCCCCTTAGAGATTAACCTCCAGCTGCAGTAATTTAGGTGGCAGGGCCAGTGCAAGAGGAAGACAGGGCCCTCCCCAGCTCCAGCCAGATAGCTCAGGAGGGCAGCCAAGAGCGTTTCTTGGACACACCGGTCAGGCACACGACCCCAGCAGTCGGCACCCCGACTTCTCCCCTCCTGGGCCAGCTGCCTCTCCTTCTGCCAACTGGACGGTGCCCATCTTTTGGCCTCTGAGTGCGCAGTGGGAACCTGGCCAGCTCTCTGCCTGGCTGCCTGCCCAGGATGGGCATGGGAGGCAGCAGGCCCTGTGTGAGGGAGGGGTTGGCAAGGGGAGGGGCGGCTCCTCCTCAGCTGCATGGGCACCACCTCCCAAGACTCTCAAAGCTCTGAAGTGGGGACTCCCACTGCTGCTCCTCGACATGGAACCCCCACTCAACCTCACAAGCCTCTGCCCTTCACCTCTCCCCCAGGTGACCCCCATGAAACAAGGCCTCTTCCCTCCCTTACTTTGTGTGCACCTAAGGGAATCAGCAGGTGCTTTACCCGTATTCTCTGATTTAATCCTCTCCACAACCCTGCACAAGTGGGCATTTTCAGCCCCGTTTCGGAGATAAGAGTTGAGGCTTAGAGAGGTGTAGCCAACCCAAGAGTAACAAAGCTGAAACTCAAACCCAGATCCTGGCTCCAAGGCTCCCAGCCTGTGTTCTATCATCACCACCGGCTCCTAACCCTGTGGGCTGCCAGAAGCAGGGACCGACCTCTGGCAAACCTCTCCCGACTGTACGGTGGATGGGAGAGAGGGGGCTCTGGAACGCGGCTGAGGGTTAAGACAGACATTTATGTCGAAGTTCAGGAATTGAGCATTATCCTTTGGATGACAATTGGGAAGATGCTGGTCCTGTCACATGGAGATTTTTTCGCCCTTATGCTAAATGCCAAGAAGCCACTTCCTGGGGGACTGAGAGAGAGAGACGCCATGAATCAGCCCTTAGAGATTAGAAACAGTTCCAAAGGTGTCAGTGGGACAATACATTCGTCCTTCCCCACTCTAAGTTGACCTCCTGCATCATGAGGGCCCCCTTCATAGTGAGGAGCTTAAATCAGACTCAGGTGGTATTTTTTATTTATGGACCTTACTTTGTAAAGACAATCCTTAAGTTTCCTGATCATCCACAGAGCTCTGAGTTCATCTGGCTCCCTTCTCTCTCCAACTCCTTTGTCCACAACCCCCCCAACCCAAGACAGTGGCTTCCAAGGATCCCAAGGAGGAACGAGAAAGGATACAGGTCCTGAACAGGAACAAAGACCCCGAGGCTCCAGTGGAGCCACGGGGCAGAGGGCCTGGCACCATCAGCCCTTCCTGGACCCCACTTGATCCTCTGCCTGGCCACCCGGCCCCTGGAAGATAGGCGCCTCCTCCCTGTCCCATCCGATCTCAGAAGCAGAGGCTCCTGGTGTGGGGAAAAGACCGCTCAGGGCGAGGGCAGCACAGGTATGATTTTTCCAGCCGAGAGACGAAAATTGCTCTTGTAAAGCTGGCATGGTGCCCAGCACAACCAATGTGCCAGCTGCCTCCACCTGAGATGCCTCAGGTGCCACCCTGCCCCCACTCTCATTGTGCAACAAGTAACTTCCCCCAGGCCCTCCTCCTCTCCTGTGTCTGCGGCTTTGCTTGCCATTGGGAGGGGGCAGCTGGCACTGCCCACCTTGCCCTTCTCAGTCACTCCACCCAGCCACCTCACCTGCTGCTGGAAGCCGATAGAAGCGAGGTGATGCGGGGCACCCTCCAGGTAGGAACACGCAGCTTCGACTCTCCTTCCCCAAGGTGTAGTTGGAAAAGGGGTTGCACCTGGACAAACGTCTGGGCAGGAAGAGGGAGATGGGGGCTGGGGTGGGCAGAGAGGGGCACATGGGCCTCTAGGGAAAGGCACGAGGAAAAGGGTGGTGTAGAAATTATATCTGGACACCCTGAACGGCTCCCTCTGCCGCCCTGGAGCCTTCTGCCCCGGATCTCAAGAAGAAAGCCCCCTGCTGGTGGGGCTATTGTCAGGCCAGCATGTTTCATGAGCGCCTTTCAGAGCCAGCTGAAGGCAGTGAGGGGACTGGGATGTGGTCCTGTTCTGGGGAGAGTGGCCAGGGCAGTGACCTGGCTTCAGCGGCAGATGTTGGTGTGTGGGGGTGGGGGCTGCACTGAGGAGGACTCCAGTGCCTCCCCCTGCTGCAGGCCTGCACTCTGCCCACAGCCTCGGCTCCTCCCCCCATGCCCTCTCCCACGCTACCTGAGAGAGAAGTAAATGGCGGTACTTTCAGAAGACCCTCCTTCACTCCCAGTGGTCCCTCTCCTCCCCTGCCTGTCATAGTAATGAATGCTAATAATACTCAATAATTGATGCCCTCATTAGCACATCAAACTCTCTCTCTGAAGAGTGGAGAGAGAACGTGGAAGGGGGCGGTTCTCTGGGGTCCTGTCTGTAGTCAGCCCCTCCAAAGAAACTCATCCTGGTGCTTCTGGCTGGGAGGGCCTCTGGCAGAGGCACTTGCCGGGAGAAGTCTGGATACCACCGTCTGAGTGGGAATTTTCCAAGCACAACCCCACCCCCACCCCCAGTCTTCCCTGTCACGTGGCAAGTAAGGTCCCAGGTCGCCCCCAAGACTGGGAGCACTGAGTAACCCCAGGGCAGGGCAGTGGATTTTACACTGAGGTGAGGATCGGAATCACCTAGACGGCCTGTTAAACCAGGGTTGTTGGGCCCACCCCCTAAGTTTCTGGTGCTGTAAGTTTGAGGAGAGGCTTGAGAATTTGCATTTCTAACAAAGTCCCAAGTGCTGCTGCTGCTGCTGCTGCTGCTGCTGCTCAGAAAGCACTTCCAGAACCCGTGGGGTAGGGGCCGTCTTCTCCTGCCTTTCCAGCTCAGGACTTTGCCTCCCAGTGAGGTTCACTCAGCGTGGCGTGGCAGGGCCTGCCACACAGGGAGTGTCCCAGAAAGCTGTGGCACAAATGGACATGCCTCTCCTCTCCTTTCCTCAGACTGCCACCAAGGCCACTCCTGCACTATGAGCACATGAGCTCCTTGACAGCACCTTTTCTCCCCAGACCTTGACCATTGATCCCCACGGCCAGAGATGAGCAGAAATGGACCTCCTTATCCCCAGCTGCTTGCCACCATGCTGGGGTGCTGCAGACACAAGCGGGTCTCCTCTCCAGGGAGAAGGAGGGAATAAAGGTGAGGGAGAGATTTCCCCATACCCCACCCCATTTGGGGGGTGATCTCTCAGGGCCTCAGCGGGGAGTGGGGCTCACAGATATAGTCCATGAACCTGCAGGCAGCTCCCTAGCTCCTTCCTTCCCACTCAGTCCCTTAGTGTAAGAATTGTCTTTGGTGAGTGAACTTGAGCCTTAGTGCTCGGGGTGGGGGTTGGGATTGGGGGATGGGGGTGGATGGGGATAAGGAGACTGGAGCAAGAATATAGGGGTGGAAGGGGCGGGGAGAGGAGGGCGGACAGAAACGGGAAGAAGAGAAAATAAGCAGTAGGCAAAAACACAGGAGAAAAGGAGAGGAGAGGAGGAGGGACAGAGGGTGGTGGAAGGAAGGAGTGGGGAGGAAGCGGCCCAGGAAAGGCAAAGAAAAGAGAAGGAAGGTGAGAAGAGGGGACTGGAGCAGGGGGGAGGAGGGGAAGGCAGCCTGTACCTACCCCTGAGGGAATATATGGTGAGCCACTGGGGCCCAGGTGGACCACAAGCCCCACGCCTGCAGGACTACATCCAGCTTGGCTTTGAGGCTCTAGATGTCACCGTCGGAGCCACATGCCCGGGGAAAAGGGAACACACATACACACATTGCCACTCTAGCCAGCAGGTGGGGGAGCAGAGCAGGCACCATCCTGACCTGTTTGACCTGTGCAGGCACCTGCTAACCATCTTCTCGCCTCCCAAGGTCACAGCCGTCACCTGCTCAGTGGATGGACCGCCCCTCGTACACTGCTGGTAGGAAATGTGAGATGGCTCAGCAACTATGGGAAGCAGTTTGGCAGTTCTCCAAAAAGTTAAACATAGACTTCAGCGGATGATGCATAAACAGTCTGTGATATATCTATACAATGCACTATTATTCATCCATATAAAGAAGTGAAGTCCTGATGTGTGCTTAACACGGATGAACCTCAAAAACATTACGTAAGTGAAGGAAGCCAGACACACAGGGCCACATAGTGTGTGATTCCGTTTATATGAATTATTCCAAATAGGTAAATCCGTAAGGAACTGTCTGGGGGGAGGGAAAATGGGGAGCAACTGCTCCGTGCCTACGGGGAGTCCTTTGGGGCTGGTGAAAATGTTTGGGGACCAGATAGATCTGGTGGTAGCACTGCAGGGGGAATGCACTATCGGCAGCTGAGTCGTTCACTTTAATTCTACGTAATGTGAATGTCACCCCAATCTTTAGGAGTGACAGTGAGTGCCGGCTTCGGCAGCACAGACACTAACACAGGAAAGGACAGAGAAGATTAGCATGGCCCCTGCACAAGGATGACATGCAAATTCATGAAGCGTTCCATATTTTTTAAAAATAAAAATATCAAAAAAATAAAGGCAATAAGAAAGTAGTTTTCCAGGGAGTTCATCAAGTCAACCACAGATTTCAGAGCCCACCTGCTTTGCAACTGGGAGCTTGTTCCTACATGAGTCATGACCTTTCCTGATGCCCTGCGGCCCCGGGCATCTGCTCTGAAACTGGGAAGATGTCCACAGAACCCCAGAATGCAGTTTTCTGGACCCACACTGCATCCCTGCAGCCTCCTCCTCTGCCTGGCTTCCAGCCCAAGGGAGGCTCCCTTTCAGGTTTCTGCTTCCCAAGCAAGCAACAGATGTGTGTGCACTCCGGCACGGAGGAGGTCACCTCCGCATCTCAGCCAACACCCTGCAGCCTGCAGTCGGACCAGGGGCAGGCCCTCCCCTCCCTGATCTTGCTCCAAACATGATTTTTAAAAAGCCCTCTGGTTTTCCTTCCCACGGATTATTTTTATCACCCCCTAAGTGGACCCCTGGCTCTCTGGAACCTCTTCCTTCCCATGATCCTCTCTCCGCGGGCTAGGCCCTGGGCTGGCTCCCAGGATGGACCAGACACATTTGCTGCTCCCCACTGCTCTGAAGCCCCACTGGACCCTTCCACTCAGAGACCTTTGATGACCACTCCCTCCAACAATGGATGTGTCCTCTGGGGACCCTGAACCCTTTGTGGTCCTGTTAAAAGCTTTGCACCCTCTCCCTAGACAAATGAGTATACATTGCCATCTACAAGGAGTCTGTGGGCCCCCCTGACCTCTCCCGCTTATTCTAGGACCCCTATTAAACTGTGGAAAGTCTGTTTCCCCACCCCTGCTTTTGTCCCCAGCCTGCCAGGTCCAGCCCCAGAAGCACCTCCCCCATTCCCAGGTTCTTGGGTCTTGCAGGCTCGCTCCTGTGCCCACTTTCTTTGTGTCCTCTTACCCAGACGGCAACGTAAAGTGCACCACTCACAACGTGAACTGAGGGCTGTTCTGCCTCCGCACACAGAAAGGTCTTGTTGGTGGGTATTTAGGCTGTTTCCAGGGCAAGAGAGAGCCTGGTGGTTACTGTATCTCACACAATGCGAGCATATCTGGAGAGTAAATTCCTAGGAGTGAAAGAGCTGGATAAAGGTATCTGCATAAGTGTTTGAAATATGAACCATTCTTTCTGTTTTTGTCCTGATTAACAAATCCATAGCAAAGTATGTTTCCCTTTGGCCAATTATCTCCCTGTGGTGTGCCAGCTGGGGAAACTGAGGCAGAGACTGCCCACCTGCCCCTGGAAAAGTACAAAATTGGGTAAGGAACCTGAAAGCAGGAATAAGCCCAGCTTCCTCAATTAGAAAAATTCCCCAAAGATCCTGCCCGCCTTGGGAAACAGAGGGAAGGAGGAGGCGTCTGTCCTGAAAAGGGAAAAACTAAAATAATGATCACCTCGTGTGTGAATAAGAAGACAAGCTGAGAACACCGAAAGGTTCCACGGCAGCAAGAGAGACTGAAGTTAGCTCCAAGTGTGAACTTCCTGTTAGTGTAGGAGGGATGATGAAGGCCTGGCACCAGGGAAGGACTGCGGGTGACTCCCTACTCAGAGATCATTAAACTAGGATTAAAGGCGGAGGAACTGCCAAGCCCCCTGGGAGCAGAGGACTGGAGCAGGTGACCATCTAGCCATGTGAGGGCACATCCTAGCCTAGGTGAAAAGCAGAGAATTGGATTAATAAGACAGAGCCCAGAGCTTTACAGTCTTCAAAGTAGTCTCATAATCAAGCCTTTGAGGAGGGCAAGCAAGGGTTATGAGCAGCCCATTTTGCTCATGAGAAAACTGAAGCCCAGAGAAGTTAAGAAACTTGGCCAAGGCTTCACAGCTGAACTAGCACTTGATCCCGAGCCTTTAGCCCCCAAATCCAATGAGATGACCTCCAATGTCCTGCCTCCTGGGCCTGGAACTTCCCAAGATAGGACCGAGGCCTCCATCCTTGGTTCCACCACCAGCTTCCCCAGGCCCTCTGCACCCCATTGCTCCCCACCAGCACCCCGTCCACAGCCCCAGAACAGGGTGGAGACTGCTGGGAGAGGCTGCAAATCCCTCTTCTGTCTAACAACTGAGCGGAAGGAGGAAGACGGAGGTGGGAACAGGTCCCAAGCTCCCACCTCACTCGTCCTCGCCCGTCTCAGTCTCAGTCTCTCTCGTGATAGGAAAGTAGGCCAGTTTGGAATATGTCACGGATATTTTCGACATCCCCATCTGTACTATAGCTCTGCACACCGCCACGTGGGGTGGAACCAGCGCCTTTCTGCTGAATGAGGGGCTTACCTGCTACCTCTGGGGCTCAGAGACCAGACGGAGGCTGGAGACGCATGGGGGACCCTGGACAGCACTGGGCAAGTGTCCGGCAGCCTGGGCAAGGCAGGACTGGAGATCAGCAGTGTCTGTCCCCTTCCCAGAGAAGCAGGAGCAGATCAGCTATGACCCGTGGACACCATCCCAGCCTCCACTAACCTGGGGTGGAATGCTAAGGAAAGAGCAATTACTCCTGTGGGGAAAGGGGTCTGGAAAAGCTTTATGGAAGAGGTGGCTGACATCTGAGTTGGGGTTTGAATGGGAAGCAGGACTTTGCTGGGCGAAGAAGATGGGGGAGGGTGTTCTTAGCCCAGGGATGTGCTTTGGGTAGGTGGCAACCAGTGTGCCGGGCAGGGTAGAGGCCTGACAAGGGAAGGGCAGCAAGAGCACAGCGCAGGGTCAGGCTAGCACTGGCAAAGGAGCTGTCAGCAGTGAATGCCCAGCTACGAAGCTTGGGGTGCAAGTGCCTGTGGAGGCTAAGGGCAATGGTTCAGAACAAACGTGCAGCTGTGGGCAGGCAGGAGTTACCCTGGGGGGAGGGCAGGGGGGGAGAGAGAGCCCTCTTGGAGCCACCCTGACCACAACCTCTTCCAGTTCGATGGTCAGGGCCCTCTCCTGGTTGGAGGAGGGTGGGCCAATAGGAGAAATGAATTCCTTGCAGAGGTGTTGGAGACTTGCCAGCTTGCAGGGCCCGAGGCTGGGGTAGGGGTTGCATAGGAAGAGACTCTCCTGGAAAGATTGGTAAAGGAGACAACTGGAATTGTGTTTATTAAGCACCGACCGTGGGTATTTTGTACGGCGGCCTCACTCAGTCCTCACAACCAGCCTCAGAAGTAGGTATGCTTTCCCCTTTTTTATCGATTCGGAAAGTGAACTTCCAGTACTAAAGACGTAAAGGGAAGTGCGGGTCCCTTCCCTAAGGTCCCGCAGCTTGTAAGTCAGATAGGAATTCAGGCCTGTCTGTCCCAGAGCCCATGGCCTTCATCTCTCACCACCTCGCAGATAAGAGCCCAGGCTCCAGTTCCAAAGAAACGACTCCCCGGCCTTCACCCTCTCTCACTGTCTCCACCCTGGATCAGGCCTCCAGGGCTTCATACCAACCCACGAGACCGCCAATCTCAGGTGAGAAAACAGACAGTCAGAGAAGCTAAGTGACTTGCCCAAGGACACAAAGCTGATTAAGGATGGACACAGGATTCAGACCGCCTAATCACTCTGCCTCATCCTTCCCTGAGCACTTAGCTTCCCAAGGTGGCCAAGCGTAAGGAGCTTGCTCCCTACAATGAGAGCTGGTTCTGCACCTGAGCTGATTCCACAGGCTGGCGCTCTGCTTCCCATGACCGAGGTGTATGGGGGACATAAGAGAAATAGCGTCATACTCAGCCACTTCAGTTAAGGCTCGAGAGCGTGGTCCACTAGCTCCTCCAAGTCCTAGAGGGACTGAAAATGGTGGACAAGGACCAAGATGGGAGCTGCCACGCCTCAGACGGAAAGATCTGGACAGAATCTCCAGACAGGAGGCAACTGCCAATGAGAAGCATTAGAACAAATGCTGGATTAATAAATTGCCTTATTCAGAAAAAAAGAGAGAGGACCAAGTTGGAGGATTTACCCTACCTAATTTCAAGACTATTAGAAAGCTACAGCAATGAAGACAGAGTCTGTTGGCAAATAGACCAAGGGAAGAGAACAGAAAGTCTATAAATAGGCCCATACATATATAGTCAATTGATTTTCAACAAAGATGCAAAATCAGTCTAATGAGAAAAAGGGGGTCTTTTCAACAAATGATCCTGGAACAAAGAAACATCCAGATACATAACAAAATGCCTCCCACCACCTACAAAAATTAACTCAACTAAACATAAGCCTAAAATCATAGAGTTAAAATACAAATACAGGTTGAATCTAGAAATGGCTGAGAGGGACGCTCCTTCTGTCACTGACTTCAGCATTATTGATTTGTTTTTAGCAAACTACATTTGTTACCTTAAATTAACATCTGAACATTGAAAACAGAGAAGGATACACTCTATGGTTTCCTGTCTCTATATGTGATATCTATTAAAAATGCAGACCTATCCTGAGTAAAAAACAAGAGCCCATTGGTCGTTGCCTAGCGATGAAGGGGAGGGGTGGAGCAAGAGATGAAGAAGGACAGGGAAACCGTGGCTGGGAGGGGCAGGTAGACAGGTTCATCTCCTGACACAGTGATGGCTTCAGGTGTGTATGCATATGTGAGAACTTTTCAGCTTGTACGTTTTAAATGTGTGTATGGTACGTCTTGTCAACTAGTCAATGAAGCTCTACAGCGGGAAACAAAAAGAAGCAATACTCAAATAAAACAAAAGTTAATCTGGAAAAAGAAATGAGACACCGATATTGGAAAAAGCAGCAAAGTCATCACTACATGAAGATTATATTATCATTTACTTAGAAAAGTCAAAGATTCACCTGAAGTCTTACAGATCTTATCAGCAAGTTTAATAAAATGGCCAGTTAAAATAAAAATATAGATAAATCAATAGCTGTCTTTTTTAGCAACAAAATCCAATTTTAAAACGTTAGAAAAATATTATTTAATTCATACCAGCAATTAAAGCTCCAAAATACATAGGAATAAATTTCACCTAGGATGTACAAGCAGGCCTGAGAAATGGATAAATGCATGCCATTTTACAATAAAAGAATCCTTTGGTAAAGCTGTTAATCCTTTCCAAATTACCCTATACATCCAACTCATTTAAAATTTCAATGGAATTCTTTAACTGAAACTAGAAAAGATAATTCTAAAATTCACCTGGAAGAGTAAATGAGTACCATATGGAAAAAAATGTGTTTTTAAATTTTTTTTAATTTAAAAAGATTTAATTTATTTATTTTTAGAAAGAGGGGAAGGGAGGAAGAGAAAGAGAGAAACACCACTGTGTGGTTGCCTCCTGCACACCCCCCACCGGCCACCAGCCACCCGCCCGCAACCCAGGCATGTGCCCTGACCGGGAATCGAACTGGCGACCCTTTGGTTTGCAGGCTGGTACTCAATCCACCGAGCCGCACCAGCCAGGGCAAAAACAAAAAAAAGTTTTAAAAAATAAAAACGGGCTGGATGGAAACTGCTTGCATCACCACCGCAGCATACCACAAAGGAGCTGGTATCACAGTGAGAACAACATTTGTCTTCACACCCAGTCAGTACTCAGCACACATGTGTAGAATGACCAAGTAAATGAATGGGCAAACAGAGCAATAGAACAAATAGCCCAGAAGCAGTCTCAAAAACCTTTTCATATGGTGAATATTGTCACATAAAGGCTTTCCGTGTATTTCTATTAAATATGTTCTTGGTGTCCATTAGCACCTCAAAGTCCCAAATATGCCTCAAACTGACCTGACCACTTTCCTCCCCACTCCAAACCCCTCTCCCCTATTCATGCTCCTCTTTCCTCACAATCACCCAAATAGGACAGGTAGTCCCCCTGGGTCCTTTTCTCCCCCTCACTCTCTCATTCAGTTTTACCTTTTAAAATATCTCTCATCTCCCTCTCCCACCAAGGGGGAACTTAGCATATGATAAAAACATCATGTCAAGCCCTGGCTGGGTAGTTCAGTTGGTTAGAGAGTCATCAAGTTTATGGGTTTGATACCAGAGGTTCGATCCCTGGTCAGGGCACATGCAAGAATCAACCAATGAGTGCATCAATAAGTGGAACACCAAATAGATGTCTCTCCCTCTCTCTCTCTCTCTCAAAAAATCAATAAATAAAAGTGTCAAAAAGTAAACATTAAAAAAATAGCATTTCAAACTAGCAAGGAAAGGAGACAGTGCTGGGATAAATGGCTACCTATCTGTGGAAAAGAAATTAAGTTAAATACATACATAAAAATGCATTTCAGAGAGATTAAATATCTAAGTATAGAGTTACACTAAAAAAGCACCAGAAAGAAATACACCCTGGCTGGTGTGGCTCAGTGGATTGAGCACAGGCCTGTGAACCAAAGGGCCTCTGATTTGATTCCCAGGCAGGGCACATGCCTGGGTTTCAGACCAGGGCCCTAGTAGGGGGAAGCTCAAGAGGCAACCACACATTGATGTTTCCCTCTTTCTCCCTTCCCTTCTCTCTAAAATGAATAAGTAAAATTTTTTTTTTAAGAAAAGAATGTACACAGATGCTTTTTATAATTTAGGATGATTTTTAGAAAATCATTAGACAATGCCAGTCTAACACCTTGGGAGCCGAGAAAGAAGGAAGGAGAATTGGACAGAGTCCCAGACTGAAGAGCACTTCTAAGGAGCTTTCCGATAGGCCGATGGAGAAAGCCCCCAGGTTAAAATTGCCCATCAGAAGAGTACAGAGTCTTTCAGGGATGGGCCAGCACTAGTGCCCCGGCCATGCTCAGCCACTGGCTAGGGGCAGCCCCCCAGAAACATGGCCTGAACACAAACACAACAGAGGATTCAGAGGGGTGGCAGCGGGAGGCTGGCCATCGGCTGTGCTCCACGAGGCAGGCTTCCTGGAAGGCAATTCGAGCAGCACATTTCACGGCCCCCAGAGTTCTTTAACCCAGGGGTCAGCAAACTGCAGCATCCAGGCCACATCCAACCTGCTGCCTGTTTTTGTAAACTCAGTTTTGTTGGGACGTAGCCACACCCTTTTATTTACTTGCTGTCTCTGGCTGCTCCTGCCGGACAACTGCTGCAGCCTGCAAAGCCTGAAGTATTTTCTACTTGACCCTTTGCAGGAAAAGTTTGCCAGTCCCTGCTCTAACCCACTGTGATCTGGGTGTGGATTGTTGTCCTAGCGAGACCTAGCCCCCCCGGGCTGGTATCGCAGTCAAAATTTGTCTTCTTTTCTCCCCTCCCACCCACAATAGGCTTCCCCCTGGTGCCACACGTCCCCTCTCCCGCAACGCCATTCAAGCTTCTCTTCCTAAAGCTGTGACACAATTGTTCCAGTCCTCATGGAATTTGACCTCCCAGCAGCATATGTTGGTTACCTAGCCCCTCTTCTTAAATATACTCTCCTTCCAGCTTCTAGGACACTAGCCTTTCTTGGTTTTCCTCTGATTACTTCTCTAACCACTTTCTCTGAACCTCCTTGGCTCAACCCAACTATAAAATACTCCTCAGGTTTTTGTTCCAGGTCTGCTTCTATTCTCACTCCTTAACATTCCTACAGCTTCAATTGCTACCACATTCTAGCCGTTTCCACCTTAGTATCTCCAGGCCAAAAAGTTCATCTGTTTTTTTCCATAAGATGGGCTCCAGGAGCCCTTAGTTATCTTTAACTTCATCTGGAAGCAATTTTGTCAGATTGCATTGTGGCAGCTGTCATATGAGCGTGCATTTTTAAAAACGTCAAAGGTGGTATATTTTTGTATAGCTATTTTAATATTGAAGATGGAAAAAATAAGCAACATTTTCCGCATATTATGCCTTATTATTTCAAGAAAGGTAAAAAGGCAACTGAAATGCAAAAAAAAAAAGATTTGTACAGGGTATGGAGAAGGTGCTGTAGTCCCGTGTCAAACACGTCCGGAGCAGTTTGCGAAGTTTCGCGCTGGAGATTTCTCACTGAACAAGGCTCCACGGGCGGGTAGACCGGCTGAAGTTGATTGACAGCGATCAAATTGAGACATTCATTGAGAACAATCAACGTTCCACCACGCAGGAGATAGCCGACACACTCAAAATATCCAAATCTAGAGTTGAAAATCATTTGCATCGGCTTAGCTATGTTAATTGCCTTGATGTTTGAGTTCCGCATAAGTTAAGTGAAAAAAACCCTTCCTGACCGTGTTTCCACATGCGATTCTCTACTTAAACGTAAGGAAAACATTCCGTTTTTAAAGGAAATTCTGTTTTTAAAACAAAGTGTGACAGGCAATGAAAACTGGATACTTTACAATAACGTGGAACGGAAGAGAGTGTGGGGCAACTGAAAGGACCCATTACCAACCGCACCAAAGGCCAGTCTTCACCCACAGAAGGTATGTGTATGGGGGGAGGGTTGGAAGGGAGTCCTCTGTTATAAGCTCCTTCCAGAAAACCAAATGATTAACTCAAGTACTGCTCCCAGTTAGACCAGCGGAAAGCAGCACTTGACCAAAAGCGTCCACAATTAGTCAACAGAAAACGTATAATCTGCCATCAGGATAACATAAGACTGCATGTTTCTTTGATGATCGGGCAAAAACTGTCCCTTCAACCTGTTCCTTCAGCCAAGTCTTCACACTGCAAATCAAAGACCTTTGCCCCAGTGGGAATATTGGAACAAACAGGAAACAAATAGAAGATGGTAGATTTAAACCTAACTGTATTAGTATTTACATAAAATGTAAGGAGGCTAAAGGCTCCAGTTAAAAGAGAAAGATGTTAGACTATATTAAAGCATCCAATTATATGCTGCTTACAAGAGAAACACATTAAAGGGAACACAGAAAAGCTCAAATTAATGGATGAAAAAAGATACAATGCAAGCCCTAACCAAAACAAAATGGGTGGAGCTGTATTAGACAAAACAAACTTCATGTCAAAAAGTATTACTAAAAACAAAGAGGGACATTCTATGATAATATAAGGGTTAATCCAATAGGAAGACACAACAGATCTAAGTTTATAGCCATTTAATAATATAACCTCAAAATATATAAAGCAAAAACTGACAGAATTAAAGGAGAAATAGACATATCTCTTAGTCGGATATTTTTAATACATCTCTTTCAGTAACTGATAGAACAAGTGATTTTTAAAAATCAGGGGAGAAATAGAGGATTTGAACAACATAATTAACCAATTTTCCTAATTGACAATTATAGAATACTATTTTTAAAAAAAACCATGAGGAAACCAACAGCCACAGAAGGTACATTCTTCTCAAGCATCAATTTTGACACTTCACAAAATTGACCATATGCTGGGCCGTAAAACGAGTCTTAACCAACTTCTATTTAAATCATTAAAATCATGCACCGTGTGCTCTCTGGATTCATTGAACTGAGCTGGAAATCAGCAACTGAAAGGTAACTTAAAAATCCCCCCAAATGTTTAGAAACTAAATAATAAGCCTCTAAATAACTCATGAGGCCAAAGAAGAAACCACAGTAAAAATTGTAAAATATTTTGAACTGAATGATAACGGGATACAACTAAAACCATGCTTAAAGAGAAATTTATAGATATAAATTCATCTATTAGAAAAGAAGAATGGATACAAATCAATTATTTAAGCATCCATTTAAAGAAACTTTAAAAGCCAAAACAGCAATTAAACCTCTTCTACGTGAAGAAGTAGAAGGAAGGAAACACTAAAGACAGTGAGCAGAAATCAACAAAATAGAAAATAAACATTCAATAACGTCAACAAAGCCAACAACTGGTTCTTTGGAAAGACCACTAAACATTGTTTAAAAAAAATAAGAAAACTAGCAAGGGAAGATGAGAGACTGAACAAATAATTAACAGGAGGAATAAAAATGGAAACATTACTACAGATCCTACAGATGTTAAAAGAATAATAAGAGGATATTACAAATAACTTTATTTCAACATTGGAAAATCTATACAACATGGGCCGTTCATTTAAAAAACACAACATACCAAAAATGTTGCAGGAATATCCAAAAACGTCACAAGAATATCCTGCCTTTCGAGATCACCATAGGTAGATCTGTTAAAGAAACTGAAGTCTTCACTTAAAATCTTCCGACGGAGCAAACGCCAGCCCTCGTTGGCTTCACTGGGGAATTCTCCCAACCAGTTAGGGCTGAAACAGTACCATCTTCCACAAACTCAGAGAGTACAGAAAAAAGAAGATTTCCCAACTCATTTTATGACACTTGAATAACCTTGACACCAAAGCCTGACAAGGCTGTCACAAGAAAGAAAAGTTACAGCAAATATCTCATTTCTTCTGCTGTAAATTAGACCATGATAAAAATTTAGTTATGAATAAATAGCACATCAATTATGTTTAAACTGGGTGTTTTAAAGAATTAAAAGAGTCCTGGCTGGTGTGGCTCAGTGGACTGGGTGCCGGCCTGTGAACCAAAGGATCACCAGTTCAATCCCCAGTCGGGGCACAGGCCTGGGTTGCGGGCCAGGTCCCCAGTGGGGGTCACGTGAGAGGCAACCACACATTGGTGTTTCTCCCTCCCTTCCCTTCTCTCTAAAAATAAATAATAAATTTAAAAAAAAAGAATTGAAACAGTTGTTTGGTTAGAAAATCACAGCTAGCACTCCACTTAATCACAAAACACTGAATACTCTCCTCTTAGTTTGAGAACAAGGCAAGAAAGTTCATAACACGTGGGTTTCGGCCAGGAAACCCGTGTGATCAGGCAAGAAAAGGGCAGGAGCTTTGAAATGGAAAGGACAAAACTGTAATCACGTGAAAGTAGCATGATTTTGCATGTAGAAAATACAGTAGAATCTGCAGATAAACTATTAGAATTAATAAGTAAAATTGGTGTGGTCTCTGGATACAAGATCAATATTCAAAATTAATTATTTTTTTATATATTAGCAATACATGATTAGAAAATAAAGATGAACAAAAAGTACCACATATGAGGACATTAAAAAATCAAATACCTAAGAATACAAATAACAAAAGATGTGTAAAACTTCTCCACTGAAAACTAGAAACTTAGTCTGAGAGAAATTAAAGACAACCTACATTTTTAAATTATATTTCTATAAATAAATGAAGACAAATAAATAAAGAGCAATACCATGTTAATGAATTAGGAGATTTAATATTGTTAAATGGTCAATTCTCCTAATTTTTAATAACTTGGATGCAATATCAATCAAAGTTCTGGAAAGTTTTTTGTAGAAATTGAGAAACTGATTCTAAAATTTACATAAAAATTCAAAGGAACTAGATTATCCAAGAAAACCTTGTAAAAAAAGCAAAGTGGAAAGACTCACTACCAGATAGCAAGACCTCTCTGAAAGCTGTGTGTGCGTGGTTCATGCACACCTGTGTGTGTGTAGTTCATGCACAACTGTGTGTGTAGTTCATGCACAACTGTGTGTATGTAGTTCATGCACAACTGTGTGTGTGCATGGTTCATGCACAACTGTGTGTGTGTAGTTCATGCACAACTGTGTGTATGTAGTTCATGCACAACTGTGTGTGTGTGGTTCATGCACAACTGTGTG